>JAZHYW010001143.1:0-73614 GCA_037355805.1 Ixodes ricinus | reverse complement strand
TGGCACGTAAAACCCTCAAATTTTGACCCCATGGCGCTGCGTGCCCGTGCCGCCGGAATCGGCTGGCGGCATGGGCGTACCAACCCGGAGGGGGGGAGGCAGGGCAAGGCGCTTGCCCCCCCCCAGTTCTCAGAGTGGTGGGGGGGGGGGGGCAAGGCATGTGTTTTGCCCCCCCCCCCCTGAAACAGCCGCCACTGGGCAGGGCAAACACTAGCCGGCGGCACCCAAGGGATACCAAGGGCACCGCCCCCGGCTTTGGGGGGGGGGGGGTCTGGTTTGCTTCCCCATTCAAAAACAAGAATTGGTACGCCACTGGCTGGCGAGCTTGCGCGGCCGTGTCGCCGCCCGAGTGCGTCAGCCGATTCCGTGCTGCCGACAGAGCGGCGGCACGGCCAATGTCAGCGAGGCGCGGCAACTTCAGAGGACGCGCGCAAGAACGACATTCACGCTTTCGCATAGTGCTTAGGTGTACCTCGAGCCTTTTTATAAACCTGCGTAGTTTTCTTAGGCATGCCATGTTCGAAATCAATACAAAATCAAAATCGTTTCATTGTGCAAACGACTAAAACTGTTGCAGATGGCATACCTTGGTCATCCCGTGTGCGTTCGTCATGCGTTCGTCGTCTGCAAGTAACAGTCATCTCGAGGCGTCTCGAGGGCCGAAAGTTGCCGTCGCGAATATTTCAGAAACAGCCGATTCTCGGCGAACTTATGACGTGGTAAGTGTAAAATCTAGGCTTGCTTTATCTTTCATTTTTTGACGTTTAAATTCCACGCCCGACTTTTGACCAATCGTCCTTTCGGAGCGATCCAGACTCACGTATCCGCCCGTAACAACGACCCTAGCAACAGTTTGATTGGAGCGATGACGTCACACTTACGGGGTCAAACTGTTTTTCTTCCTCTTTAACTGAAAGTAGGTTCTTTTTTCAGAACACCTATTAAAGGAAATTGAAGACACGTTTTTATTTTTAAGAAAACCTGAAAAACATTTATTTGTTACAAACGGATGACATAACATCCGGTTTGATTGAACGTTTGGCGCGGCCAAGCGCGGCGTAGTTTAAAAGGGATGTTGCTCTATCGAACGTAGGGCAAAGCAAACCTGGCAAACCCAGACAACCCGGCGCTTTGTTTTCGCAAAGTCCTGCGTGCCCAGCTGATCAGGCCTGTGGGCGTGTTCCAAAGCGTATCAAGCAGGTACCCCCGTGCTGCGTTTTGTACGTGATGGCCGACGATAAACGCAAGATGTGCACCATGGTCTTCTCACCACCCTCGAAGCAGCCTAACGTCGCCAAAACCAGCACCTCCAATGTAGAGGTGCTGCTGCTGCAACCTTTGCGCGGGCTCCCCAACTGTGCTTCGAGGACGTCCCCGTGGGAGCCGAGGCCAGCAGGTACGTCAGGGTGCGCAACGTTTTGGACACTGCCTCCACGGTGTTCATCGAACAAGTTCCTCGAGACAAGGGGTTCGCCGTCGATCCCGAAGTCTTCAGGCTGCCTCCGGGCACGGAGCAATTGGTGAACTTCCTATGGAAACCGGCGGACGACGGCGCGAGCTGCAGGTCCACGCTCAGGGTCCGCTCCGACCAAGGCTACAAGGGAATGCTGGTTCTGCTTGCGACTGTAAAGAAGTCGACGGGAAGGGTAACGGCTCGAATGAAGTATCTACCTTCGGTTTTCGTGCTCCCTGTCCTGTCGCAAAGTCGCAGGATTACTCATACAAGATTTGAAACGTAAAATGTTTGTAATATACTTCATTGACGCTCTGAAAAAGTTAGTAGAAAATATAACGTCATTGACAAGTTCGCTCAGTCCAGAAGGCTAAACAAGCAAGCGGTGTGGCTACTCTTGTCGCTATGATGCTAGTGTCACCGTTCTGAGTTAGGACTTAGTGCTGACCTGATCATGTTTTGCTGGTGTGGAGAGGGACCTCCCAATCTTCACATGCTGGATGATCAGTTTAAGTGTGAATGCATTGTTTGCATTAATTTATTTTTCTCCTATGGTGACTAAAATGCTCACAACATCCTAAGTGAATGAGTAAATAAATAGAGGCAGCCATTGCAACCTCTATCACAACCATTCCTGTTCAAGACCATCTTTTAGTTTCTCAGCAAATTCATTGTTTTTCTTTCATGCTCCCAGGTTCTCAGACAGCCACAGAAGCTCTGTGCTTCAACTCCTGCTAACCGACGGCAAGCAAAGGTTCCTGCTCCAGACAGCAAGAAAACTGCACAATCTTCAATAATGACAAGACGAAACATCACCATACCTGTAGAATTCAATTCGAGAACTGAAATGCGGCAGAAGAGTAGAGTCAAGCCCACCATTACTTGCCCAGCAGAACAAGTCGAAGAAACCTCTACATTTGCGGATCAATCTTCCCAACAGATCCGCAAAGAGACCTTTATCGTTAACACAGCTGGAACCCCAACCTGCCAAGAAATACTTATCCATAACACAGTTGAGGTGGCAGACCCCACTGTCACCCAGATCCGCCGAGAGACATTCATATCTAATGCAGCTGCAGTTGAAGGCCCCACTGGTTCCACGGACTCCGATGAATTTGAGGACAGCCTTAATTCCGCCCATGCCACCCCTGTCAATTTAGGAAAACTGAATGACAGCCCGGTTGTGGGACATGTATCTGCTGTGGACGAAGAAACTGAACGGTCTGCTTTCAGCACTGTATGTGAGGAGGACTCGATTGACTCCTTATCCAGCAGCAACTTCAGTGCAAGGATGCAAGCTTTGTATGAGGAGGTCATCAAAAGGCAAGCCCCAGGTCACAGCCCAGATTCAATGGAATCTGTCTTGGACAAGGAGTTCAGCATAAGGATGGAGGAACGATATCAGCGAGCGTTGGCAAGGCACCAGTCTCCTCAAGCACATTCCTTTGAAGCAGGGAATGAAGACATTAAGGTGCGAGAGCTTGAAGATGCCACAGCAGAGTTGGATCTTGGTACCACAGCTGATGATGCTAATTCTCTCTTCACCACTCGGAAACATGGCAATGATGGGGAGCTTCTCAGCTTTGATGACTTCTTCCCATCAAATGTCAGCAGTATTCATGGCTCTTTTTTAAATCTATAAGGTAATTTTTCCAGGTGCAGAAAAATATTCATTCATTTATGGTAACAAACCTGCATGTCAATGCTTTTTTTATCACGGACAATGTTGGGATTGAGTTAATCTAGCAACTTAGACGTTTATACAATGCAGCATTTGAAATAGAAATGTGACTGTGTCAAATGTTCCAAATATAAGTAGGTCACTTTGAATGAAGAGTCATTTGCATTTCAGGATACTAAACACACCTGCAGACCCAGCTTCTCTGGGTCTGCAGGTGACTTCACACACCTTGCCTAACACTTCCTTCGAAGGAGATTGTCTTCTTGTTCCCTCTTTCTTGCATGAGGACCCGACTTGTATCTCACGTGGTGTACCTACAATTACAAGCCAATTTACATCTTGGGCTAGAGGCACTGTTCATGCATCTACATCTGTCATACTTAGTGTGCAACGCGCAGCACTTGCGAGCAGGCTGACACTTGATCAATTACAAGCTCTCGCATTTACATCATAGATGAGGCTAGAGTGCGCACTAGCTTTGACAGCATTGCATCTAACATGCAAGTTAAGTACCAAATTTGAAAGTTGCTGACCAATGAAAAGGGCCTTGATACAAGAAAGCCAACTCGTAATAGTGTGCGATACTGTATTTTATGTGTTCATAAAATATTGAAAAAGCCTATGCTCGAGCTTATATTTTTCTTAACATTATACACCTCTTTTGGGGAGAAGTGGACCACTGCCAGAGACAGGACAAATTGTTTTCCAGTTTTATCCACTAGAACTTTTGTCAGTACTGATGTGACCTCTATTGGTCCATTTAAGGCCATCCCTCAGCAGCACACCATCGTCCTATCGTAATAAGAGGCAACATAAAAGTGGTTAGTAGTCTTACTCTTGCAAGGAGTATGCAGGCAAGCTGGTTAGTAAACAATCTAAACCTGCAAGTCAATGAGAAATAAAAATAATGGATGACACAAGATTTTATATTGTCTATTGTTATTTTCTCCTTGTCTCAGGGTTTAGATTATGACAACTCTGTTGCCCCTATTATTTGCACAAATTAGTATTTCAACCAGTTGCCTAGCTCTTGCTGCAGGGTGGGTGCTTCAAAGATTGCTCAAGCCATTTGACTGTCTGTCATGTTAAAGTTGCTTATACTACCTCCTACTGTACATCAGAATATTGCCAAAATACTGCAATCACCCTGTCACCATCAAACTGTGAACTATACCGAGCACGTAGTTCACTCGGAGGGAATAAGACGAAACCCGAATACAATTTACCATGTGGCTAACCTGCCTTGGGCTGTCCGACATTATTGAATGAATGTGCATTTTACGAGTGAAAAGGTAGATTTCAGAAACCTAGTATGTGATACTATATTTTATGTGGCAGAGGGCGCAAATATCTAGACAGTTGCCCACCTTGTCTGTTTATGCACCAAGGCCTGAAGTTCACTGAGAACAATGGTGCAGCACACAAAAAATATTCAGTCATGGGTAACTTTTAAATAGAACAGCTCAATTAAATTAAAAAGAAGAAACGTACGATTTGTGAAAAAAGCAAGAAGTGGTGCAATGAATAGCCGTGCAAAATGACGTTATAGTGACACAGATGCGCCGACAATGTATTGGAACATACGACTCATTCCTGCAAGACATTTCTGAAATATGGTGCCCATATCTATGCGGCAGATACCCCTTTCCATTAAAGTGCCTCCGGGTTTTGTAGGGCGCTTCACACAAGCATTCCTCGGCTTGCTACAATTGCGAATGTGCACTTGCTGAACTGCAATGTGTACTGTGATTTTCTCTGCGTTCAAGGCTTCCTTGGAAAGAGGTATACTTGGGGACAACTTTCTGCGGCACAACGCCATAGGTGCTCATGCCCCTTGGGCACTTTTTAGAGCTTTGCACGCAGAGCCTGCACAGCTTGCATATGATTTGGTGCAGTAATCACAAAAATGACACAACCCAGCCAAAAAATGAAAGTTATCCAATCACGCTTTAATACAAACTTTACAAAAACTTGCACAACTGGTACAAACTGGCGAACAGCTCACGGGGGACATCCGAAATCTGTGTATGAAATGAAAATGGGTTACAAAAAAGGCCATCGGTGCTGCTTCACGTTAGCCTTGGCTGGCAGTGTCTCCCCACAGGAATCTCACTAAGACACGTCCTAGAATGTCGTGTTTTTGGGCACAACCCTCGGCAAGACCGATTCACACACTCACTGTGTAACCTATTCCACTGAACTGCACACAAAAAGGTGCAAGAAAAGCCCAAGCCTACACTGAAACAATTCCTTAGTATCCACTTCCATAAACCAACTAGACATGAAGTCTGCGAAAGAAATATGCTGCATCAGAGTGTACATCCGGAACCGAATGCAGAACTTGTTCAAATACACATCTAGACTTGCATCTGTGAGATTTTCAGTAAAGAATAAGTGAAAGGTGATGAACAAAACTCAGAGTGTTGACATACTAAAGAAAACACACCTCTGTGTGCTCAATGTCTCCGGGTGTTGTCTATGATGTTGGGACTACACCAGCTTATTTGTGCTCTCACATTTTGCAATCCAAAGGTCTAGTAGAACACTAGAATCTAGACATGTGCAAATAGTAAATTTTGGAATCAAGTTGAATAGCCGTAATTGTCGTAGAATTCCACACCATATCGAATTAGAAATACGAGAGCTGTAGTAGAAAATATTATTTTAATCAGGTTTGGAAACAAGTTATCTTTAAGTGTGCTACTGCTACACACTCATAAAAAACAAAGGTTCAGGAAAACAATTTTATAACATGTGCAGAAGCACAAGCATCTTATTTTTAAATAAATCTGCACGAATCTGCCTGGAAAGTGTCCTTCCACTTGCACACGGTCACACCGCGGAAAAGCAGCACTCGCGACATTGTTGCCATTGGTTTCGCTTAGAATTCATATATATAAAAAAGTAGTGCCAATCCCCCTCTTCATGCTAGTATTTTTGCATCTACCCAGCCTCTCTCCCTTACAATATTTAACAATGATCTGCATTGCTCTCTCGTATATAGGAGCTCTAGTTTCGCTTGGTTTAGTGTGCTCCCACAGCGTGGGGAAGCACACTAAACAAAAATCAGTCCTTTAAATTAATTCTGAAGGTAGTCAATAAACATCAGAAAATAGAATGCTACTATTTGATTCAAAGTTCAAATCAAATACACCAATATTTGAAAGTCTGAATATTTGCACATGTCTACAACTAGAACCCAGACAACACTGTGACTTACTAAAAAAGCACAACAGCAAAAAAAAACAAAAAAACATTATAAACCCACCAGCAAAGCTGCTATAAATGGGAGTATTAACGGTAATGATATTGATTATTGGACCACAAGACACTAAAAGCATGCCTCAGGATATATACTTAACCGTCAATAAAAAAATAACACACCGCGACAGATTTTAAAAAGACAACTGCCAAATCGAAATTACGGGTGGTGTGGAAGGCACTCCAGAGTTGAGATACAAACATGAAAGCCATTTTAAGCAAGTGCCTCTGGTATAGAGAGCAAGCTTTAGAAGGCATAAGACCAAGTGGGTCTCGGTTGCAAACATGCCCGGAAGTAGCACATCTGATTGTCGTAGCCTGCTCGAGGGATGGCATGTGGGTAGAAGACACAGTTTTGGAACCTGGCTATGAACCGTAAATATGACTGAGAGCTGCACACAGCTCGAAGCTAAAATTGATGCTCAAAATCCAAAGAACCTCAAAACACACGAAAGTATGACAGAAGAGTTTTTGGTAGGCCTGGTTCTCACCGTGCTCCCACTATTAAGACAAACAACAATAAAAAGAAAAGTGCCTTTGGTTGCATCCTTTCCATAGGATGGTAAGTGTAACAAAGTTTCAAGAAAAAGAGTTCAGTTTACATTGGCAACAGGGTTAGCAAGAGTGAAGTCAAAGCATCAAATCTGACTTGAACTCTCACCTAACAAATGCACAACCAAATATATACTAAAAAGCTAAAACTTAGAAACCATTTTATAGTGCAGACCACTGTTAAAAGCAGAGACCCCAAAATTTTTTCGTTCGATCCAAAAAAAGAAAAAGCCTTTTTTTTGGGGGGGCATATGATGCAGCAGAACTACAAGGCCACTATATACCTTGAGCATGATTTAGCATTGGGAAGAAGGCTTTACAGTTGGCCACTTTGAAAGGCATCCCAAAGTATATAGTTCCTACTTGGTAGTCATTCACAACATGTACAAGTATTCCAGAAAGTACATCTAGAGTCTGGAATTCACTTCCCTGCACAAAACACCAACATCCATGGCCCTGAATATTGAGTGAACTGTTTCGAAACAAACCGGATAAACAACCCGTTCGAAGAAACGTAGGAATTACGGTGCTACAGGTCCCATGAGAAGACAATATGACAATGTTTCGGTTGAGTCACACAGTGGTCTGGTACATAGAGAGGTCGCAGTTATTTGTCCCTCCGTCCTTTGTAAGCACATGCCTTACCGTCACTTCTAGCCTAAACAAAGCGAGATTGCACTAGCGACCCATCAGAACAGTCCTTTTCTCTGCCAGCCACCAACCACATGGACACTGATATGTCACCCAGTAAGGAAAATGGGATGACACGACTTTTTAAAACAACTAAAATCAAAATTTTTATAGATTAAAAATAAAACCAGTCCAGACACCAGCTAAAAGTTTCAGAAATTACACTACATTGTTCGTGCGAGGGTCGCCATGCCCGTGTAAGAAGAGCTGCACCCTCATATTTCAAGAAAATAATCCTTTATCCAATATCTAACAGACTGAACAAAAAAAAAAAAATACTGTAAATGATTTAATTTTTGCGAGGACCTAATTTTTGCAAATTTTGCGAATCGCCTACAAATTGTGACAAATAGGTCCTGCGAATAATTCCAGTAAAATGTAAACACACTGGAATCTATATTGAGATCCCACGACGTCGCAAAAATTAGAACTTGCAAATTATTCCAAAACTTAACTTCAGCTTCGACCTAAATCGCGAAATATTGAGCCTGCGAAAAATAAGTCATTCACAGTGTGTATATATATATATATATGTGGTTGGAAAACGTTGTTTGTGGTTTGTTTCTGGCATCAATGCAGAATGGTTCTAGATTTGTCCTTTATCTGGCACAACCACGCAAAGGCAAGTCGCCACAAACCCCTGCACCGAAACACGCAACGAAAAACGCTCCCAAAAGCGGGAAGAACTGAACGAAGCCTCCCGACACGGGTACCACACACCCCCATCGCCAAACCCGTCCGAAAGGCGCTCGTGGGGACTGCTCCCGGAAGGTCTGTCGTTCGAACATCCAAGGTCGGGGAATGCACACACACACACATACACACACACGGGCACCAACGATGGAAGACGCTGCAGCACCTCAGACACAAGAAGGCCCTCCAGAGTTCGGGCGGAGGGCGTGGCACTTTCACTACTGCGACAGGGGACCCAGGGTCTGCAGGTAGGCCGAGAAGAGCAGCACCAGGGCACCCGCAGCCGGGAGCGGAAACCGGGGCCGGACCCTGGCCACGACGAGGGAAGGGTCGGGGCTCGCACCCGCGGTCGCAGCTTCGCTTTCGGTTGGAGACCCCTCCTTTGCTGCGACGGCGCTGGGCTCTTCTCGTTCCGGCACGACCTCCGCCGCGGTGTCTGCAGGAAAGACGAAGCCCCCGGCTCACTGCTATGACGGGGCACAACCTAATCGTATTGAAACAGACGGTTCTCGAACCCGGGCTTGTTATGCACATTCTTGTTCTTCATTTATACATACTGCAACCTCATATGGGGTCATTGCAGGAGTGGAAAATACAGATAAATGAACAAAACAACACAGAAAAACAAAATGCCCTTGAAAATGTTCACTCAGGGTTCATGCTGGCCTCGAAGACAAAAATTCAAGGGCTTTCAAGGACTTTTAAGGCCCGGCCAGGATATTTTCAAGGACGATGTTGAGAACCTTACTTAGACAAAACACAATTCTAAATGGGTTAAAAATGTAATATCTATTGCACGAGACAAGATATCAAGGGGCTTTCCTTTTAGTATGCTAGATTCAAAGAAGCACATTAAGAACACATGATGCCGTGTCCCACATGTTAAACAAAAAATATACACCAAATAAGCACTCGTCCAATGTTCATGGTAGTAGTTCATATTGCTTTTTCTGGACTTCGAGGTTAATGTTTAGAATTTCCAGTGCCTTGCTTTTGGCAGTGTTCCTGAGGCTGTTGGATTTCATGATCCATGTGAGGTCACTCGTGGCTTCTGCCTTCTGTGTATATTGTCTGCTGAAGCCGTCAATTCAGCAACAGCTACTTCGAGTTTCTTCTTCTTTTTCTCAGTCTTTCAACTTCTTCGTTAATGCAGCGCCTTTTCACCTGCCTTGCATCTTCAAGCTCCCGCTTCTTGGCTTCCAAAAAGCATGGTAGTGGTGCCTTGCAGAAGCCACGGATGTCCCAGAGTTCCTTTCCTTTCCTTTCCTATCCTATCCTATCCTATCCTATCCTACTATCCTATCCTATCCTACTATCCTATCCTATCCTATCCTACTATCCTATCCTATCCTATCCTAACCTAACCTAACCTAACCTAACCTATCCTATGCTATCCTATCCTATCCTATCCTATCCTAACCAGATAAAGTCGACATGTCTATCCCATCTAAGATTGGGCGTAAAGAAAACACCCAAGTACTTAAACTCAATAACTTTGTTTAAAAGTACATTATTAATACCATAACTAGAAACAAAGGGAGATTTTTATTTGTAAATCTCATAAATACAGTCTTATCAAGTTTAAGACCATTTGCCAATCCCTACTCTAATTAAGAGGGCACACAAAAGATTTGTTAAGTAACAGCTCATCATTAATCGACGTGATGTCATTGTACAGAACGCAGTCATCGGCATAAAGCCAAATTTTAACCGGTATGTTTTCTACAACATCATTGATATATAAAATAAATGAGAGAGGACCTAACACCGACCCTTGCGGCACACCGGAACTAACTGAAACCTCCGAAGAGATGGCATCTGCAAATGAAACAAACTGCGACCTGCTATTCAGGTAATCAGAAATCCAGTCTAGTAAAAGGGTATTCTTAAGGATGGCTTTCAACTTCAAAAGTAACTTGGGGTGCAATACTTCATCAAAAGTCTTCGAGTAATCAATGAAAATGGCGTCAGCAAGGCCTCTCTTATCCAATGATGAAGCAATGTCATGAGTGAATTCCAGAAGTTGCGTAGGGGTTAAAAAATGTCGGCGAAAACCATTCTGTTGAGGACAGAGAAATGAATCGCTTTCAATATACTGTCGAGACCGGTTATAATGAAGTCAACGGGAATCGGAAATCGCTTTGTTATAGTTACTTCTTCGTGATATATAAACTCAAACAAATAACATGAAAAAAAAAAAAAAGAAGGTTTGTTTACAACTCCCTGTAACGCCGAATTAGAGTGCAGCTCTTGAGGAGGAGGAGGGGAGGGTATGGAGGAAACGGTATGCTTCTCCTCCTCATCCGTACCCTCTCCTCCTCCCTCCTCATCTACTACTCCCGTGCTCCTCGCCTCCTCCCCCTCTCCTCCTCCTCCCTCCCCTCCTCCCTCCCCCACGGTGCATTATGGGAAGTTTCCCATAGTGCACCGCGCGGTTACGCCAACTGCAACGGCGACACGTCACGGTTATGGCGACGTGTCACGCCGATGCTTTATGGTTACGGCGACACCGACGCATCACACCAATGCGTTACGGTTACAGCGACGCCGACGCGTTAGTTACGGCGGCGCGTCACGCCAATGCATTATGCCGACGCGTTACGGTTACGCTGACGGCGACGCCGCTCAAGCTGGAAATTGGTGCCTAAGAGCTGCGCTCTAAAAAAAGATAATGCGGGTTGTCATGGGCACATGTTTATTGAGCCTGCAGGAAACGGTCAAGGCTTCTCTGCACGCATCCTCTGCTAGATCGGAGCGGCTCTCGTCAACTGTGAGAGGCTCTGATTGAAAAAAGGCCCTGCTATGTAAGGACTGTGTCGACAGCCGCGATGGCTTCGCGGAGGACGCCGGCGGTGGATGGCATTCTTTACGTTTATACACACTCCGTCGAGGATGGCACGCTTTTGATTCAAGGAGATTGCCTTCGTCTTCCCTGTCGAGGCTCCGGTGGTGCCAGGACTCTCCACCGTTGAGTGGCAATGATTTGCCGAATCGGTGTTTCAGCGAAGTAGACTCGCGCAAGAGCGACCTCACCGACCAGACACCAACACGGATCAGAAAGCATTTCACGGGACTTTTCGTAGATCACATGCGTTGCGAAATTCAAGTCCTGCGGAATATGTGCTCAACGGGACGGTAAAAGCTGTCGCAAGTAGTGCAAAGCTCTTGCGTATGATTTATTAAAAAGTCTATTCTTTCCCGAAAGTAGGAGAGAACTGCTAGCACATTGGTGTATCGAGTGAAACACGACGGTTTGCTCCAAACGCTTCTAAAGACAGACTATGCATACCTGCTTTTATTTAATTACAAAGGCAAATAAGATGTGCTTAGAGCAGGCAGTCTTGGCGAGGCGGGTCATGGCAATGCGAATAATGGTACACAGGCATAGAATACTGTATATTTGAATATTTATTTTGACGGAGCAATAAATAGAACCCCTAAACACGCCGATGGTGTTATTATGCAGTTCTTGCACAGCGTTACCGCAGGCTACCGTAGGCATGGCAATGCTATGGCGCGCGCTGAAAATCATGCTTCAAAGGTGCAGCACAAACACCTGGTCATAATGCCTCATCGTATGGTAGCCTGCAGTTATGCTATGCTAAAACTGCCTACAAGTAACCATGGTGCAGGATGATCGCGTGTTGCAATGCACTAATACCACGACGGTGTGCAATGAACTATGAGCCACTGACATATAGATATCACTATTGTGAACGCTGTTCTACAGGAGCTTGACGGTCACCCTGCACGGCTCACGTTGTAAGAGCACTGGTGGCCAGGCACGGCGCAAGTACTGCACTACTTTTCCACCCACAGAAATACTGCACCACACACAATGATGTAACCGGCGCCCAAAACGCACTTGTCCTCCACCAAGCCTCACAAGTTCTGTGATGTTTCCGCATCTTTAAAAAAAAAAAAAGCTCATTGTTTTAATTTACCTTAACATCTCCGTCACGTGTGGTACGCTTCTGCCTTGACTGTTTCACATTTAAAGCCAAATAAATTAATTTAAGCACACTGACCAGCGTGAGCAAGCAGGTGCATAAAAAATCTATCCCAGTCTCTTCGGCCATCTTGGAACTACCGCCCCGCCATCTAAAGGGTGCTGGAGTTGCAAATAAGAAGCTCTCTAAAACAAAATCAGTGTTGTGGGAAAAAGTCTTCACTATATCAGTACCTCAAAGCCTGTACCGAAATACAAGTGCATTTTAACTGTAACAGTTACAATTGAAAACGAGCGTGTTGGTTAATAGATATGAAAACTTAAAAGTATAAAACAGCGAGGACGGGAACAGGACATCTTTAACAGGACATTAACTATAACTTGGCATCACCATATTCGTAGCTTTACTAAATATCCATACTCGCTGTACAGGACTTCTATTCCGACTTTCGGAAAACAGACTACCTTGACACCATCACAAAAAAGCTTGTGCTTTCGTATTCTGCCGTTGGAAAATTCTCAAGTCAAAATGTACAATTTTAGTCATGTTGAATAAACCTGAGACTGGGGCAGAAATGAACATAAAAGTCGAAGGAACAGAAAGGGACAGGACGACGTCTTTCGTCGTTTATTCAACATGGTTAACATTCACCAGCTCGCCTGCACCCTTACTATTTAATCTCTGATCATCCCAGTGGCAGGCTTAGTCCCCTTTTCTTATGGTTCAACATTCGCACCTCCACCCAACACGTTAATCCTCCAAGCCATTACGGTTTTGGACAAGCTGGGCCGTCCCTTGGCCGAGCTGGAAGCGCATGTGGCGTTCTTCGGTATCTGTCTTCGGAAACGTTTGTGGACCCGGAAAACTTCAAGCATCTATCGTCAACCAGTGTTCCTTGGTACGCCAAGGCAAAGATCATCAAGCCTACCGGGACGGAGCCAGCAAAAGGATCCAGGACATCAAAGGAGCCTGCGACAGACTTTGGACGCTTCTCCTGGGAGATGATTTCAAGTACCACCGGGAGTATTGAGACGTCGTCCTGTCCCTTTCTGTTCCTTTGACTTTTATGTTCATTTCTGCCCCAGTCTCAGGTTTATTCAACATGGTTAACATTCACCAGCTTGCCTGCACCCTTACTATTTTATCTCTAACAATTTTAGTGCCTAATATTAGTGGATAATTGACATAACTATTTTTTAGAGAAATCACAACTTTATTTAACGAGCCTCCATTTTATGTATAGTCTTACACTAAAAGCTTTCCTTTCATGCACTAATAAAGTATTACCCTAAAAAGCAAGATGGCACATACATCAAATTGGAACCATCGGACTAGCCCAGATATAAAAATGCTAGGCACTGATTGCCCATACCGGTAATCATAGATTAGAATAACATACTATGGTACTTGTACAATTGAAAACGAGCGTGTTGGTTAATGGATGCAAACTTGAAAGTATAAAACAGCGAGGACGAGAACGGGAACAGGACATCTTTCATGTACTTGTACAGAGCCAAATTTTTAGTGACGTGCAATTTCTGATCATATCACCCCAGCCACAGGCCCAGAGTACACTAGAATTACTATACATGGATTGCATTGACGTCACGTTGGATGCCATTGCTCCGTACCATGTTCCAGTGCCCTTACCTTCTGTGGCATACATTTGGCACCATTGAACCCGTTCTTCTCCACAAGGCTTGCCAAGAAGAACAAATTTGATTTTGCGAAATGTATGCTGCAGAAGGAGCGTGGTACAAAGCAATGGCAACTGGTACAGCGCCATACGACGTCACATGCAAGGCATGTATTCAGCAGTCCCCCGCCCTCTAAAAACAAGTCACAGTTTACTATCCTATATTGGAGCTAGTACATGGGGTACCAATTTACTAACAATATAGATCAAGCAAAAAGTCTCGTACGATCGAAATATGCTTAGTAGTTAAAGGAGGAAATTCTATTCCACAAGTAAGAAGATATGAGCCACTGGATGTTCATAAAGTGCTGCATTCGGTAGCCCTCGTTGGAAAATGAAAACTGATCCCTCAGCTGGCTGTGCAACTTTGGTTGACATGGTTGAGAACATTTGAACAGGAAAGGGCCCTTTGATTTGCCTATGCTGCCCTGGACTCGTGCAAGTGCCATTGCACCCGTAGCAGCCATGAGTGAGACTATATTTTTTATAGTGGCACAGGCTGGTGTAAGAAACTAAACATAGGATGCCTATACTCGGCAACGCCAACATTTTTGCACTACGTTGTCAAGGCTAGCATAGCTTTTATGGCACTGTCAAAGCTACTTGCATGGGCGCATGCAAATGAGATGCAAGAGAAAGCCACGTGCTTGCGCAACACTGCGAGGCTCCAGCACCGTGGAAACTAAGCTAGCCTTGAGAATGTTGCACAAAATTGTTGAAGCCAAGTATAATGAAGAACCTCCAACCATGGGCCTGAGTAAGGTCAGTTTGGCTTTCGGGTATGGTGACACTGGTTTACTCTGAAGATTAAAAATTTAGCCAGTGCAGTATGACTGCTAGCCTGGGGCCTTAAACATGCACCATGCAGCAGCGACACATAACCGCGAGCCGGTACTATGCTCATCTAGATCGAAACAGGTGGGGGTGAGGAGATTCTACTCGCAAATGACTTTCTGCAGCTATGCAGTCAAAGTTACAGGTGGAAGTGTGCCTGCGCATCTTGAGCACCCACCAATGCTGCGCACGCGCACTCTTCGCTTGTTCTGAGATGCCAAAGAAATACGTCTGCCAATATAGTACTACTACCTACACCATCGTGGCAAAAAAGTGCCTCCCTCCGTTGTTTGCGCAAGAAAATGAGCAAACCACAGTGTCCCAATGTCGAGCGCCCCCGGAAAGAAAGGAGGAGCAGGGCTTACCGGTGTCAAGAGCGGAGACACAAGAGGTTGAGGGGGAGGATGAGGGAGGGGAGGGGAGGGGAGGAGGGGGCCCTGTCAGGTGCCCGCTGCAGTCTCGGCCTCCAGGCGCAGGCCCTGCAGCTTGCGCAGCACCTGCCCGAAGGGGGCCTGGCCTGGGGCTCGTCCTGCCAGGCCGCCCGCATGAGCTCGTAGACCTCGCTGGGGCAGCCCTCGGGGCACTCCATGCGGTAGCCCTTGCTCACGTGGCGCACCACGTCCGCCAGTGGCTGCAACCCAATAGTAAGGGATGTCCACTAAGTATACACTTTTACGGCGCTTATTACTTGGGCAAAAATTAATGAATCACTGGGCTGTGGACGCATGCGTGGCATCCATAGAGGTAGGAAGCTACTGAAGGCGACATGATGCCACCAGAGGTGAAATCAGAAGTGTGGACGGACGCGCCCACAACGATGACTAAAACCAAGAGACGCTATTGGACGAAAAGGAGAGCTGATTTGGTGCCAACAGCTCTCCTTTTCATCCAATAGCGTCACTTGGTATTGGTCATTGTTGGGGGCGTGTCCCTCCACACTTCTGGCTTCATCTCTAGTGGCCTCATGTCACCTCGAGAAGCTTCCTACCTCCATGGTCGTAAGGGACGTCCGGCATCCGCTAAGCATACACTTTTACGGCACTCATTAATCGGGCAAAAGTTGCCGAATCACTGGGCTGCGGGCGCATGTGCGGCATCTGATACTCCGCGGAACTGCGCATATTCGGAATGCGTTACACGGACCAGAAAACATAGATGACAGCACGCCCAGAGGCGACTGTTGGAATGGTCTATCTCTTTACACGGTCACTGGCAGAACGAAAACAGGGAGGCCTTTCAGTTGCCCCCGTTCCGGCGCCAGCTTCCGTCCTTCGATAACACTTCGGCATCTTCGGAGCCCTGTGCGTGCGCATGCAGCAAAAGCGCAGCACGTTCGATAACATTTTGACAAAAAAAAAAAAAATCACCCTGCCGTTCTTATTGTGTCGGCGACTCTAGGCAAATGAATGCCTCACAGCTGTGCAGATTAACCTGAAGCTTCCAGATCTTTCCTCTTTTTTGACCCTGGCCACAAAGACATTCTGGCAAGGTGTCTACCCCAAAATGCCAAACAAGTGCCCACCCAAAATTTGGAGATAATCTCGAAGAACTAGGGCACGGGCATCCGTTAATGAGCAAAAATGCACGAGGGACACGTACCATAATATCCCGAGACACAGACCACCTAAAATCAAAAGCAAATTGGGCGAAAATAAGGAGAAAGCTAACTTTAGGTGTGCAATAAAAAAAAAAGTTGAAAAAATGCTAATTTTAGAGTTTGGGACCTGCGAAACTTGCGATTGCAGGGAGGGGCGATGAACCAAAGACGACTGTCCTTCCCAGACAGCAATGTTCGCTTATCTCCCGTAATTGGCAAGGTAACGCCATTTCTGACGAGGTCGCTACTGGCCGGGGCCCTGCAATTACTAGAGGTGGGCAATCTTTTGGTGCTTTCAAAGGAATAGCAAGTTGTGCCAAAAATAGAGGTGGGTTATGTTTGGGAAGGGGGGGGGGGCAATTTCTGGGATATTACGGTAATAGGGTGGACTTCACCACCTTGCACCAGAGTGTTCGGAGAAGCAACTGACAGAGGGGCGTCTGGGGTGGCTAGGTGGGCTCGGAAAGTCTGTGGTGGGCGCTTGATATGGCCCTTGCTTCAGTTTACAAACGTTTCAAAAGCAGTAGGTGGAGATTAACTGTATGTGGATGCATGCTCTGCGTTTTACAGTAGCATAATTCGGTTCCTACATTTTTTTTTACTTCTCCGGGTCCTCACCAAATAATTTACATCTGCTCACCGGCTAACCTGAAGAAGGTAAGGTTCTGAAACCATTATTCCCGGGAATAATGGGGAGCCATTATACATGTGAGGCCTCTTGTGGGGTTGAAGGGGACAACTTATAAATTTGAAAAAACACAACTTGATTCAAGTATGGAGAATGGCACAACTAGCAAGACTGGACCAATGTTGAGTGAACAGCATCCCGTCACTTGACCGGGTCAAAACTGACTCAGTCAAGGGGTTAGAAACAATATTGGCATGGATGTCGAGACTAGTTAATTCGAGAGAGAAGAATGACCCCCTGCACTTATGTCCCCCTGTTAGGAAAATGCAGCTGTCATGATACCAAGCCCCTTAAAGCCTGTAGTCAAGCCCCTGGGCACATGTTTGAAAATCGGCCAAGGAAAGTGTGCAAGGCATAGTGGAGCATAATCACGCTGAATGAATGGCAGAAGGTCATTGCAATCTCATGCTCAAAGGGTGGATCCAAAGGCTATACAGGGTTATACGACGGAGCTCTTAATTAATTTGCTGAATGAAAGCTCAAATGCCATAGAAAGGCCGAATGAAAATGAAAAGTTAGAATCACTTCGTTGTATCAATTGTTTAACTACAGTAGAATCTTGATGATTTGAATCTCTCGGGGTTGCAGAAAAGATTTGTATCATCCGAAAATTGTATTATCCAAAACAAGCTCCAAAAAGGCAATAAAATATGCATACATACTCGGTGAGAACAAATGGGCACTAAAGGTACCAAAAGACTTGGACAGAGTGAAGACGGCAGCAATACAAAGTGCACTATGAAGCAAACACATAATTCTTAATTCTATCACGTATGCTTATTGAGTTTCACTGGTAATTTTTTTTTTTTTTTGTTGTGTCGTTTTAGAATTGCAGTGTCCAGAAAAAGTGTAGTGCTCACACATAGGTTACAATGAACAGCTAATAAAATCTAATAAAAATCTAGTTGCAAGTGTACCTTGTGTTGTTGTCGTCCTAACTCTGTCCGTCTTTTTGCACTTTTAGTACATAATGAGCCAACTAGCGCAACTCAATATTTTGCTGCAAGAACAAATGACTCTGGGTGAGAAATTTGATTCGATCCCGAAGGCAATGCAATATATCACCGGTATTACACTGCATGTGGGATCAGCCCGCTTTTTTATTTGTTTGAATACCGGCTTGAGGTTTTTCCCTCCCTGACCTTAGATGTGACTAAAGAGCCTCGGCTAGGGTGTCCTTTCTTGAAATACCTTTACAGCTGCCCGAGTGACTGGGAGCACCGCAGTGCGCAGAAGACCTGGCGGTAGCGCAATATTGTTTCCCAACGTCCCTCAATATTTTAAAACTTGAAACGTTGGTACTTTTGTTTGTATCCACAAGCTGCAGCTGGAGAGAGCATTCACACTATTTCGAAATGTACTCACATTACAGGTAAGGTTTTTAGTCTGGGTTTCTAAAAAACTTAAATGGTCCCGAAATTTGGGTTAACTGTGATCGTGTATCGAAAATCTACTGTACTGTGAGGAGTGTCTGGCGAAGGCGCACGTGCTCCCGAAGATGGCCGCGAGGGGACGAATACGGGAGGGTAAAGACCGACGACGACGGACCGGGGGGAACGTGCAGAGAGGTTCGAGGATTGAAACGGGATAGTGAAGGTTCCATCCTAACAAGTAGGGGCTCGTCCGGGATCGAAGATGGACAACCTGGAGGTGCCGGATGAATTGATAGCCCGGCTTTTAAGACAAACCGACGGATCCGCGATGCAGCGGGAGCAAGTTTCTGTTCAAGTGCGCCAACTGCTACTGACAGCTACAGTGCCCCCAGCCAACGGACCCGAGGTGACCGCGACTGCAGTCCACCCGTCTGGCGGCCCTATGCCAAGAATTGCGGCGCAGTGGCCGAAGTTTACAGGCTTCAGTGATCGACAGTCGCCCGAAGAATTTATCGAGAGGCTAGAAAACTTTTGCTTGATTACGGGAGTCACCACTGAAAACCGTCTCAGCCAGGTCGTTCCCGCTGCACTGGAAGGGAGCGCCAAATTATGGTGGCGTTTTATCGGTGACTTCGGCAGTTGGGATGATTTCAAGACGGCGTTTCGTGCCAAGTTTGCCTCAATCGACGCCAAGCGACGTCTAAAGGACGAGTTGAGACACCGTACTCAACACCCCGAGGAGAACCTCAAGGAATTCATTTACACCATCGCCGAATTTTACGAGAGAATCGGGGAAGAGGTGCCCGACTCCGAAAAGGTCGACCGCGTGCTACGCCAAATGCATCCCCAGCTCCAGGATTTGGCGGAAGGGACGCAGTACGCGAATTTGAGCGAGCTTGCCAAGGCAGCGGATGGCCTCATGGAGCGTGCCTGGCGGCGTCTTCAGTACAAGCCACCCCCACAAGAAGCAACCAGGTGGCCCGTGACCTAGCTTTCCGGGCACAAGGTAACAGCGACTTCCCGGGACGGAGGCTGCAATTCCCGCTACTCTCGCACCGGCTCTAGCAACGGCTGTGTCATCTGCAACAGTCGCTATGCCGTCGACGTATCGCTGGCCACTCCACCCTGCGACAATCGAACCAGCCTACTACAGGGACCAGCTTTCAGGACCCAGAATGTCAGGGGGAGTTGCAGATTCAGTTCTGCCGATGTCTCAGTGGCATCAGCGCCAACAAGGAGTCGACCGTTGCCGGAGATGTGGAGGAATCGGTCACCCCGCTCGCAGCTGTGCCACGGGTCGGCGTTTGGGTCCAGGTCTCTGCTTCAGGTGCCAACAGCCTGGCCATTTTCAAGCACAGTGTCCGGGAAACGGACACTGGTAGATGCTGTCCCGGTGAGCATCTACGACAGAGCGCTGCAAGTGGCGACTACTGCCGGGGGAAAGAGCCTCTCCTTGACGTTACCATTGGGTCATCAACGTTCAAGGCGCTGCTCGACACAGGCTCCAGCGTCAGTCTCTTGGGTCGGCCGGCCATCGCAGCTGCTCAAGCCACAGGTGCCCTGGCTCCCTACCCACCTTCGCCAACTGGCACTCAAGATGTCACATGACCATCCCACAAGCGCACACGCAGGTTTTTTCAAAACTCTAGAACACGTCTCGTCCCGCTTTGTCTGGTTGGGAATGAGAGCTGACGTTGCCAGGCACGTTCGTTGCTGTCAAGTGTGCCAACGCACTAAAGCCCGCCGCCAGAAGCCTCAAGGACTTATGAGCAGCCAGTGGGCCACTGCACCGATGGAGGAGCTAAGTGTGGATATTGTAGGACCTCTGCCCTCCACACCTAGACGCAACAAACACCTTTTGGTGATAATTGACAAATTCACAAAGTTTATCGAACTTTTTCCTTTACGAACAGCAACCAGCAAAAACATTATAGAGTGCATGGTGCAAGTTTTCTGCCGACATGGCACACCTGTTTCCATCTCCAGTGACAACGGCAAGCCATTCGTCAGTAAACTGTGGCGAGGTCTCCTAAGCCACTGGGGGATCGCCGACCGCCACACTGTGCCATACAGGCCATCAGGACAAATGGTAGAGAGGCACAATGGCACGGTGAAGGAGAGCCTTAGAGCATATTGTTCTACCCACAGAGACTGGGACCAGCACATTCCTGAAATCGCTTTCGCGATGCGCACGGCAGAGAGCGTCGTCACCGGATTTACCCCAGCCTTCCTTTGCTACGGCCGAGAGCTTCGCACCCCGTGGGAAGTGGCGGGCCTCAAGGATGACAGCGAGCCACCAGCTTCAGCATGTCATGCTTTTGCGGCGGAAGTCACTCGGCGCCTGCACGACGCACTCGATTTTGCTCGAGATCACCAAGAGAAAGCAAGGCAGGCCCAGAAGACTTATTACGACCGGCACCGGAAGCCTGCAACAATACGTCAAGGGGACCTTGTCCTTCTTGATGCCCACACATTGAGCGATGCGGCCAAAGGCATTACTGCGAAGCTTGCTCCACGGCGCACGGGGCCCTTCCGTGTGGTTCAGTGCCTGGGTGCTAACGACTTTGTGCTTAAGGACCCAGTTACTGGGCGAAACCGGCACGTGGCTCACGCGGACCAGCTGACACCGTACCACGAGCCAGTCCCAGATCTACTCCCGCCTGGTTCACGTCTCAAGAGGGGAAGACCTGTGAGGAGTGTCTGGCGAAGGACTATGCCAGGCGCACGTGCCCCGTAGATGGCCGCGAGGGGACGAATACGGGAGGGTAAAGACGACGACGACGGACCGGGGGAACGTGCAGAGAGGTTCTAGGATTGAAACGGGATAGTAAAGGTTCCATCCTGCAGTCCCACTCCCAATGAGAAGACAGAACAGATAATTATTTTCTAAAATTACATAAATTACTTCCGACGTATGCAACAAATGCAATCAAAATTTTGGAATTTTCCCATCCCTATGTTTGGAGCTGGGATACCTTTTTCACAACTTGGGATCAGATCCAAGCAGAAACTAATATATATAGGGTGACACAAGAGAATCTTCCGCTGTAAAACGAGCCAAAAAATCGGCACCTGCACATAAAATTTTTATATTTCCACCGAATGTGCACTGAGCAGGTCAGTTTTACCGTGTGAAATTTCGAGGCGTCAGTGCCTGCATAATTTGCATATGCAGGCACCAATTTCTCTGGCTCGTTTTACAGTGGAAGACCCGCTTGTGCCACCTTATAGATTTTTCATGCAGATAGTAGAAAGCTAAATGATGCAACTCACAATTCTTGGGTAAGGCACCCGCCCGAAGGAATATATCTCCCAGAGCAGGATCCCAAAGCTCCACATGTCTGACTTGTTGGAAAATTTCTGCAAAGAAACAAGAAGCCGACTCAGCGTAAGCAGCAGCAACTAAGTCACAATGGGCCTTTTCCAGAGTTTCCGCAGCGCATGTGCTGCAGCATCAAACGGGAGTCCGCCATTTTTTATGGCATGGTGCATCCGGCTCGGGACTGCGGGAAGCAGCGGTGGCCACGCTTTCGGAGTTCTCCGACATGCCCCAACTATGTTCCGTTGTTGGCTGCAGTAACGCCAGCAAGCGTTGTCGCGGTTTATGTTTCTTCCTGTTTTCTTCTATTAGCCTGCACCCAAAGCTGTGGATTCGGGCGATCCGGCGAAACAATGCGGACGGCTCGTAAAGGCAGCCTTGAAAGCACACCCGCACTTGCAGTTGCCACTTCAAAAAGGTTTATGTTTTTGTTCCTTTATTTTTTGTTGGTGTGTAAATACATGTCTGCAGGTCGGATCAGCCGTCTTGTTAAAGTGTCTGGTACTGCCACATGCAACTAAACAGCTAGTGTTAAGTGTGCTGTAGTGCTGTTTATGTGCCACGTAGAGCGAACGCCTCAAAGTTTGCATTTCTATGACGGTGCATTTGACTGGTGCATGTTTTTGCTTGCTAAAGTGACGATCTCACATTGCTACTCAAACCGCTTGTCTGCTTTTTGGTTGTTGTAACCACTGGAACCGCCCATGGTTTCCAAATAATCACAAAACATTGAGGCAAAGCGACCATGCTGCACTAGTTTGTTGCTATGAGCACGCCCGGAAAGAAATGGGAGCAGCTGTTTCTCTCCACGACTACATCAGCTGGTCTTGTGGTTAAATGAGGAAAAAAAAAATTACCAACTTGATGGGTATTTGAAGCATTGTCTTCATGCTTGTATTGAGTAAATAAATTAGTTTGCAACATTATCTACAGCTGCGAGACTCAAAACAAACAGGTGTGGCCGATTTCAAGTTTTTTTGTTTTTTTTTTCTCCAAGACCTACAGTGACACACAGCTGTAGCCTGAAGTGAGGTGACATAAATGCCGATGCTCACTCTGAAATCAGCGGGTGCACGTAACAATCTCAAATATTCACAAAAAATGTATTTTAGGGGTGAGTTTGACCTTGTAAAATTTCAAAGTGTACCTCTCCTCCAGTATAAACGAGACCAACAAACTTGCAAGGGTCAACGGCGTTTCCAAACGACTTTGTCGTCCCTGAACGCGTTTGCCATTGACCAAGGCAAGTTTGTTTGTCTCATTTTTCACAAGAACAGAGCTATGCTTTGAAATTTCACAAGTTGAGATCCACCACAAAAATACATGCTTGATAAAGATTTGAGATTGGTACGTGGAGGCGCCTGAGCTTTTGATGACGATTTTAGAGTGAGCCTTGACATTTATAAGAGTACTTGTCAAATAAAATTTGCGACAAGGTTAAGAAAGCTTGCCTTAACTGTAACTTGGTCTTGAATATTTCCTAGATTTCCTGCCGATACTGCATATAACATGAAACCTAGTTTAATATAACCAGTTTTACTCATTGATCACAGAGAGCTTCGAGCGTGCTGTTGGTCACGTCGGGCACCACGACGAAGTTCGTCGTCCATTAATTCGACAAAACGGACAAAGTCGTCCATAGTCAATGCATTAATTGAAAACAAATGTAAATTAGTTCATCACGCTGGAAAGAGAAAGAACAAACGCTGAATGCCTTTACTGATCGCGTTCAGATAGCCAAACTAACACTGAATGCCTTTACCGACCACATTCGGGTAGCCAACATAGCTTGGAGCAGGCAGAACCGGAAGCAAGGGAGGCCACCAAAAACATTTCTCCTGCTTCCCGATATATGGTACCCAACATTTGCAGAAAAGGCCCATTTGTAGAAGCATCAATCCCACAGCATTAACCACTCGAAGAGCAATCAAATTGTACTGTCGAAACCGGTTATAACGAAAATGCGGCTATAGCGAAGCGATCAAAATTTCCCATTCCCTTTTGCACTTTGTTAACCGAAGTCGGTTAAACGAAATAGCGGATATGGCGAAGTGATTTGCGATTCCCATGGACTTCGTTATAACCGGTCTCGATAGTAGAGGAAAAAGAAAAGAGCACTGCAAGACAGTCAGGAAGCAAGAAACATTTCAATGTAGTATAGTATACACTGTATTAGTAATTAGTCATCTAACTATCACAGATGAGCCTGGCTCTTCTTACATCCTGGTTTTTGCTTCTGTATTTTTTAATGGCTGCAAGCACAAAGTCAGCTTTCTGAAGATTCCCGGCAGGATGAGCAGGTGTGCAGTCAGACCTTTTCTTTCTCCCCAGCTTTCATGGGTACAATCAAACGTATCTATTGCGAATTCAGTGGGGCCAACAAAACCGTTAGTTGTAAAAGTCCGTCATAAAAGTCGAGCGCAAAAAAAAAAAGAAACGCACGAAACTGAATGTGAGCTATTGCATAGTGCTGCGAATGTGTGATGTAGGGGCCATTTCTGTGCAGTTCTGTTGGTCTTGCTTGGATTTTGGCATGACGTGAGAGCAGAAGTCAGCTCAACCAGAACATGCGTGTCACACTGCAGACCGCAGATGTAGACTCAAATGAAAGTGGGTGGATATGCTCAGAAACTTCGAGATCGCTTTGACCGGAGACCCAGAAAAAATCTTGGTTAAATCCTGGCAAAGGGGAGCGCACTCGTTACAAGAGCCCAGGCAGCAAAATGGAGGCTGCGGCCTGCCCACTTTTCTCGTAAAAAAATTTAATTTCGTGCGAGTGGGTGTTCCAAGACGACTGACGTACACACGAAATGAAGTGTGCAACCCACACAGAGCATAATCAGTTTTTACACCTACCATACTCGTGATACTACTTTTGTTTTTTCCTTTTTGCAGTCTGCTATGCGGCATGCAATGACAGCCACGGCACAGAAATTGCAGCATAGTAGAAAACCCCGCAGAAGTCCATCAGCTGCCCCCTAAATTTTTTTTCTTGCTCGATTTCTTTTGGTTTTTTAAAACTAACCTTATGTGTTCAAGATGCAAAAAAATATGCCCCGGTTGCGTGTAATCGAAAGCGAACAGGTGATTGCAGTGATTCGACTCTCTCAATGGCTTCAGTTGTTGACAAGAGGTGGTAGGGCTTCTTCACTCTTCCTTGTACCTTCCCCTTGCTTATTTTATGATCTACCAGAACCCAGTGCACGTCGACAAGCAAACAAAACTAATGATACTATACCTAAAATCTTTGAAACAGACTATAAAGCATGAACGAAGCGAAAGTAAGGAAAGCTTGCATCCTCAAAAACTGACGCGGGAGACAAAAGAAAAAAAAAGGTCGGAGCCGCAATGTTTTTTACTCGGAGGCATGAATGCACACCAACAAATAATTAGAACGAGAACATTTTCGACAGAAATCTGTCTGGTTGGGGAGAAGTTAAATTTAAAAACGAAGAACTCCAACCAAAAACGTTTTGAAACATTAGGGTGAACCTTTTTGTTTTTGTCTTTTTGGTTGGAGTTCTTCCTTCTTAAATGTAACAAATAATTTTATGCTCAAGATCGAAAGAAGGACGCATCTGCCAACAGCTTTGACGGCTTGCGGCTATGGCGGTAAAAATGATGACGGCCGCCACCACATTTTTTTGTGCACCCTGCCCGCACGTCACTTGATTGCAATGACTGGCGTGAAATCAGTTATGTTTGACCCACAATATTTTTAATAGGCGTCATTTATGCCTTGTGCGGCACGTATAATACAGGATAATTAGTAAAACAGTAGTTTGTTGCAGTGGTCATAAAAACATATTAAACACATCAGGAATAAATCAGAACCTAGTTCTACACTGTTAATAGAGTAATTCCGAAGTAGGGATACTCATTACAAGTTGACTGTATACAGTTAATATGCACATCTTCAGAAAGTGCAAGTGCATGCTCGTACACTTCAAAGCTACGCACTCACAAGCTGCATGAGCACACAAATGCACTACCTTTACTGAAGCTACAAGCTTGCACTCATACATATCATATAACATCAACTGGAGCAAGGATGATGCAAGTTATGAAAGTAAAGGAATCGAAGAATGAGAAAACTTAAAAGGGTAGTGCAACGATTTTAATGTTGCAAGAATTTGTTGTTTGTATTTTATATTGTTTATCTTGGCACAAGTGACCAAAAACACGTCACCTTGCCTCAAAAACTGCTATTCCGCTGCGTAATCCCAAAGGAAAACATTATTTATTTTCCCATTTGCAGCCGCATGTGACCGTTACAAGAACTATGATGACATGTCTCTGGGGGACACGGAGAAGTCAACAAAGCTTGTCCCCCCCGCTGTTACACTTGCCGTCAGCCCCTTGACGAATTACCTTTTTCGTTGATCACTCGCCGCAATCTTCGACGATGCTAATCCTTGAAAAGTCGACAATCGCGGAGGAAGCGGTTGAGGTATTTGACGAAAGAACCCAACAGGAAAACAGGTGGGTCCAGTGTATGTCACTCAAAAGATGACATGAGAATTGAGAGGCACCTTGACTTTCAATTTGTTTCATTCTTTAAAATAATATAACAAGTGCGCGCCAGAAAATATGGTTTTCTGTTCTTCGTTCGGTAGGTGGCACAGACTAACTATTGCAGTTAATTGGCCGAAGTCCGAAAATCGTTCTCCGCCCCTGGCAGCTTTAGAAATTGTTGGTCAGTAGAATGCAAAAAGACATCCAGACAACAAGAGATCTTTATCGTTCACACAATGTCCCCTGTCAACAAACAGGCCAAGCTTTTTACTGGTTGGAGCTGAGCTAGTTGGATCATATTCTTGGATGGTGCAAGCTGAACACTAATGAACACAGAAATCCAGGTTGGAAATACTGAGAGTAGTGAAGGAAGAAGAAGGCTTTATAATAGTTGATGGTCCAGCGGTTGTAAATTTTCTGCGTTTATTAGTGTTCAGCTGGCACCACCCAAGGCCAAGCTTTCATTCCACATCTCTGTTTCGAGAGTATCGGACATGGCGGAAGAAGAAAGAGGTGTCCGAACGGCTCCGCTTAGCCGCGGAGCAAGTGTGCCGAAGGTTCGCTCTCAATTCTAACGAACGCCTCAAGCTGGCGCAGCATGACAGAAGCTTGAAGAACCGTCCCTATTCTCGCACACGTTTTTGAGACCGCCATCGAGGCACACGACCGCGACCGCGTGCGGATCGCCCCGACCCGACAGTGCCCCTTCCGGATGACGCGAAGCAAAAGTGGAATTTCAGCCCCCACTACGGCCTTGTTCCGACACCCCTTTTTTCGTCCACCATGGTATGTATTGGACGATCTCGTAACAAACGGGCAGGGTAGCGCATCGGACTAAAACATGGCAGGTGGACTCACGTTGAACTTTAGGGCTTCGGGAGCAGTCCACTTGATGGGGAACTTGCCTCCTTCAAGGTTGTCACTCTCGTCCCGTGCCAGCCCAAAGTCCGACACCTTGGCCACTCCATCGTCCGAGATGAGGACGTTCCTGGCGGCCAGATCTCGATGCACCACGTGCTTGGACTCCAGGTAGGCCATGCCAGCACAGGTGTCACTGGACAACAAGAAAGCAACGTCTATGCTATATGGTACACCTCGCAGCGTCATTTCTTACAGGTCTACTGTGCGTAGCAAAGTATAAAAAAGAGGCCCGGTACTACTTGCAAGGCCAGACCATTGCCGGCGGAATGCGGTACAAGCTCACAGTACTTGCAGCCTGCCTTTACAAAAAGATAAAAATTCTTCCAGCCCGAAAGCGTCGACCCTCGGCGTGTCACGACGCCCTCTTTAGAACAGGTACAAACTGCCATATGCAAGGCTCCAACTAGGCCCAGACAGAGCTAGCAAGTTGAGAACAATGATTACGGGTAATGAAAATACCAGAAAAAAATTAATAATTATGCAAAACCAACAACCAAATCCTAACATGCCCTTAAAAGCTGGGAGAGAAAAGACATAGATCCTTTTGATGATGATGATTGGAGGCTTTATGGCACAAAATGCCACCTATAGGCCAAAGTGTGACAAACTGCGTTGTTCATTCACATTCTGGTTAGAATGGGATGTCACAATTGTCATTATCATGGGTATTAAAGCTGGTGTAAAAAGCCAGTGCTAAAAATAAAACTGAGTACATGTTCAAATGTCATAAGAGGGTGATCTCCTAGTAAAACATACAGGGTGAAAAGGTATATGATATATAAACAATTCAGGCAAAATAATGCGCCGATTTTTCATCAAGACCGGAACAAATCCATAGAATATGTGGAATGGAAACAACATTCCTGCAGTGTATATGGCATGGTAGATCTTCTCCACAGATGAGATATTTGTGAGTTATATAGGAATGGCCTGTGCGAAGGCGACATAATAAGACCTCATGAAATCGATTCTTTAAAGAGGCACTCTCCCACAGTCCAAGAACGGGCTTGGTGAAGTGAAGCTTAATGTCAGATTCTTTGTCCCATTCTGTTTGCCATCTCTGGAAAATTGATGCCCTCATGACCGGTTGGATATCCTGGTAAGGTAAGGAGGCTGCTAACTGCCGAAGGTTCCTGGAGGAAGCGAGCCTATCAGCTTTCTCATTACCCAATATACCTACCTACATGATTTGGAACCCAGCAAAGTATATAATATGATGCCTGTTCTGCAGTGCATGATTAATCTTGGCATGCACAAGCTGTACAAGCATATTTTTGGTGTCTTTGAGGGAACTGATTGCAGTGATCACACTTTGCGAGTACACATATATACCAACCTTACTGTTCTCTCCAGTCTAATATGGTCACCTGCTGACAACACTGCACACAGTTCTGCTGTAAAGATACTGGCAATCGAATTAAGGCTCTTAGTTCTAGAAAAGTTCTCAGAATGCACGGCACATCCAGTTAAGGATTGAGCCTTAGCACCATCGGTATAAAACTGACAATAATCATCATACTTCGTCTGACAATAATCAGCACACTTTGTCTGCAACTCTTGAAAATCTCGCAGGATAACCACTGAAGTAACACAGTGCTTATATTTTGTAAGCAACCAATCGCAACAAGCTGGCAATCTCTCCCAGGGAGTAATACAGTAAACTGGCAAAAGTAGGCGACATTCTATGAGCAGAAATCTGAAGAGACGTACAATAGACTGCAAGGCAAAGGCTTAATGCCCGCACGATGCTGGGCTTGTTTTCAAAAAGGCGAGAGAGAACCTTGGAACGTTTTATGGAATTCTATGTTGAAGGGTGAGGGTTAGCTAACATTTTGTAGGCATATGTCATACTTAGATATTGCCGTCTTTTATTTAACGACAACTTGTTGGACTCGCCGTATAAACTCAGAATGGGGATGTACGGAAAGCACCCGTGGTAAGTCGTAAACCAAGATGTTGCACTAGATCTAACATTTTCAGAGCCGATAGTCATGCCGATACATACACTATAGCACAATAGTCAAGACGGAATAGCACAAGGGAATTGTATAGGCGCAGCAGACATCTTCTATCTCATCCCCAAGTCTTGTGTGCCAAGACTTTTAAGAGGTTCATACTTTTAAGGCATTTTTCCTTGAGACACTTCAAGTGGGAAATGAAAGTAAGCTTCCTGTCAAAGATAACACCCAGGTATCATGTGCTCATTTTTAACAAGCAACCGCACGGCTTTCAGGTCAAGGTCTAGATTCAAAGGCAGCCACGGCGCAAGGAAAATGACACACAAACCGTTTTCTCAGTAGGAAACCTAAAACCATTTTCGTCTGCCCAACTACCAAGTTTGTTTAGAGCTAACTGAAGCTGGCGTTCACAGGTGAAACTGTAACAAGAGGAACACGAGATCTGAAGGTTGTCTACTGTGGTTCTCCTTATAGCCACTGCCTTTGGGAGTACCACGTTCGCGGCGAGACGCTCTACCGTGAAGCGGGTTCGTACTCGCAGTGGCATGCTGCTCGTTGAGCGCAATCAGACACCAGTCACGTTGGTCACGGTGATAAACTCCGTTTATTTACAATACAAAACAAATAACAAGAAAACAGCGGCTATAAGCTGGTGAACGCCGTTGGTGTGGAGATCGCCCACGGCCAAACGGTAGTTTACAAAGATACAAAGAACGGGGTAAACGTTCACCGGTGCACCGGACGGTTCCCCGTTGTCGCCGCCGCCGAATCCCAGGAAGAAGAGAGGCGAGAACCCGCTGTCCGCTGGTTTTAAGATAACCGCGGGGGCGAAGTGGCCAATCAAGGAGCGACACGTCGATCTCCTTTCTGCGGGGGTTCGTTACGGAAATCGCCCGAAAGGGGGAGAGGAGGAAGCCACTCACAGTGGTAAGCAGCGCCACCTCTCGCTACGTCAACGCGGCCGCCACGGCGCGCCAAAACGCTGACGCGGCAGAATGTTGAGGGATCACAATCCCCACACTACGTAAAGCATGTATGAGATGGAAGATGGGAGAATTCTGGCAACGAAATTTATCTTCGACCGCAAACAAGGTGACACTTAGGATGGCCCCTGAGGAACTCCGTCTTCTTGAACAAATGGATCTGACAAAGTAGTCAGCCCAGTCGAACCTTGAATGTCGTGTCCATCAAAAAGTCTCCTATACATTTCAGCATTCAGCTCTGAATACCATAGCTGTAAAAGTCTTAAAGTATTCCAAACCTCCATGTGGTATTGTATGCTTTTTCTAGGTCAAAGTTAACAGAGATGCAGTGTTGTTTATGCACGAATGCTTCGCAGATTATTGTTTCCAGGCGGACAAAGAAATCCACTGCAGATCGTCCACGACGAAAGCCAAACTGGTTATTTGCAAAGAGCTTCTCTTTTTCTAAAGGGCACATTAACCGTCTGTTTTTCAGTCTCTCGTATGTTTTCCCCAGGCAGCCGTAGTGAGTGCAACGGTCGGTAGTTGGAAGGGAGCGTAGCGTCTTTGCCATGTTTCAGAAGCGGTATAATGTGAGCCCGCTTCCGTGCCTGGGGGAAGCATGCCTTCTCCCAGAGAGAGTTGAAAAAAAGGAGGAGGGTTCTGAGCGAGTCTTGTGACAACTTTCGAAGCATAGCATAGTGCAGTGTATCTGGCCCCGGTGCAGACGTCTTTACATCAGAGCTTGTTCTGGCTCACATATTATAAAGGGCCCATTATATGGCTTTGAGTTAGATGCTGGGGCTGTAAATCGCAAAGGCTGTACTGAGTGCACACTGATGCCTTTAGTGGCGGCGCTGCTCGCCTGGCAGCCGCCTCGGCATAAGTGCGTCCTTGGAGGAAAGAAAACCAGTTTCCTTGCCTCAGGGTATGTGAGGTTTTCTTTGATCTTTAGCATTAAATTTCCTTTTGGTCTTGAAACTTTGGACACGCTCAAGAGTAGGTGGGGTGGGCACCAAAGCAGTTGATGCACTTGAGAAGTGTACCTTCGCATGTGTCAGCTGGACGGTCCGTAGCTCCGCACTTTGCACATGTCGTTTTTCCATGATAGGTGACAGACCTGTGACCAAATCGTTGGCGTTTGAAACATTGTCTCGGGTTCGGTATGTAGGGCGCACCTTGCAGAGAAAGTTAGCCCGCCTTGATGCTCTCGGGCAGCACAATGAAAGCAAATGGGAGGACAAGGTGCTTCGATGGTCTCTCCTGTCCATCTCTGCATATGGAGATTTGTTGCACGGCAACTACCCCCTGCCCAGAAAGGCCCTCCAAGATCTCCTCTTCACTAGACTCCAACAGGTCGTCCTCTCAGATGATGCCCTGAGAGCTGTTCAAGGTGCGATGTGGGGTGACAGGTAGTTTGCAGTCCGAGATCTTGTTTGGGGGCACACCCCCTAGGAGGGTCAACTTTTGAACCCTTGGCTTAAAATTAACTAAATTTACAGGGTAGGCTGGTGGTTACGCTAGAGGGTGCATAACGAAATTTCAGGTCTGTCGGGTAAATGAGAAGAAATTAGAACAGTTTCTATCAGCAACACGTCCACATTGTTTAGTAAACCTATCGTCGGAAAACTATCACAATATTCAAGATTTGTATTCTCTAGATATGTAGCAGAATGCCTAGGGGGTGCGGCTATGGAAAGGCTTTTGCAAGAAGTCAGTTATTTCTATAAATTTTCTCTTCTGCGAAATTGGTAAACTTTTTGGTCTTCTGTGTCTTCGACAAAATGTCAACATTTTTTTATAAAAGACATCTGTAAAGTGACAAAAGCATTCCATAGCCGCACTCGTTATTAAATTTCAGTCAGGAAAAGTGAAGAACGAGGCCTTCCCTGTATTGCCATTATCAAACGATGGGTTGACTAAGTAGAATTTATACCAAAAAGTGGAACGGAGAAAAATGCGTTCAAAGTGCTCCAAACCCTACCTTTACTTTAGCTTACATTGGACAGAAAATAATTTATTAAAAATTAACTATGCAGTCTAAACTAATGAGAAACTTTCTAGTAATACTCTCGAGATGTTGTTGAATGTATTTATGTAATTTTTCAAAATCAACTTTTTTTGCAGAAATGTTTTTTTTCTGCAGGTAGTGTTTCCCCTTGAATCTAAATGTACAACTCTGCACTCTGTTTTCCACCTCAACGAGAAAGTCGCCAGATGCTAGTTTCTTGGCCTTGAAGTCATGACCTATTAAGTTTTCCGAAGTTTTTGAAATTAGAAATGAAGAAAGCTTAGCTAGTGGTTTACCACTTTGCTCTGAATGCACTGCCAAAAAGCAGGAGAAGCTTCTCTGGGCTAGAGCTGACGTCTCTTAGCAAATTACTGCGATCCGGACCCTTTTCAAGGTCCGATCGGGGAAAGTTCTTTGTTTAGAACCCATATGAAGGGCAGAAACTTCAGCCTCTGAGCGTACTCAACCACTATGGAGTCCAACAAGGGTGATAGCTAACATCTCATAACAGGTCTGGTTTGTCTCAGTATGCTACTCCACCAGTGCTACCAGGATGCTATAACCAAATGTGGATCAAGAGAGTTCTGTCGCCCCCTAAGGTTAGCCCTTGCCGCCCACCAAGAAAGGTGAAAGAGGAAAGAAGGGTAGAAAGAGAAAAAGGCAAAGGTAGGAGAGGAGAAGAAAGGTGACCGACTGAATCATCCTGGTCGAGCCAAGCCAGGACACCCGTCTACTGAGAAGCAGGGGCTGAAGTGGTGTATTGCCTCACCCAAGGGCCCCGAAGGGCCCAAACCCACCTCGGGCTTGGCTCAACCACCAGGATGCCCTTTTCCCCAGACAAAGGAAAGCCGCGCACAGCCTGGTGTGGGCGGGCGAGCTCGCATAGCTCGGGGTCCGTGGTGACGCCACTCGCCAAACACCTACTAACACATGTGCCCACTGCGGAGAGATCCTTTTGACAGAAACAAGTTTGTAAGCTCTGTGAGGACTGCCGTTACCGTTCTATAAACATTTGCAAGTACAGCCCCTGGGCACCGCCATCTACCTGCTGCTGTGGGTAGATCGTCTTCTAGTAAAGCATTGCTGAGGCGTACCCCCAGTTTCCAGAACGGTGCCCAAAGTGTTTTCCATCCACGGTGGCCAGACTAGCTCTCGAAGCATGGCTGCTTGCAAACGTCGATACAGAAAAACTCAGGCAGCAATTTTGTCCCAGCATAAAGGGACATATCCCATGCCAGCATCAGAACTCACAGAGAGAGCTTTTTTACGGCTTGGTCCCAGTGACAGTAGGTTAGTAGAAGGCACAAGACTTGCAAGGTGCACTAGTTGCATGAAAGAAGAAAGCCGGGGCTGGGGAAGAGGGAGGTAGTGCCACACTCACGTGGCGAAGTTGATCTGGTCAAGCCGGGTCACGTGGAGTCGCCCCCGGGAGCGCAAGTAGTCGGCTGAGCGATCCCTTCGCCATGTACTCTGTCACTATCTGCAGGGAGGACTCCTCTATTACCAGGCCCAACAGCTGGACCAGGTTCGGGTGCCTCAGGGAACTGCGTGTGCGAGGAGAGGAACCATGTAAGCCTAACTGCCTCGTCAGGAACCTAAAGCGCCGGAAGAAAGTTGTTGCCTATTTGTGCAGGCTCTTCAATTCCAAACTCTGACGGTGATTTCTCAACATTCTTTTTCTGCCATTCCACACCGTGTTGTGGGAAAAGCCATAAAATAATTGTGTGCGATGCGTTTGTTTAGACAGCAGAAAATAAGTCGGCCCCAGTTGGCATCTGGTGTCTCTGCACTATGTATGTGGGAAATTTAGTCAGTGCAGTGCCATTGCTAGCTCGGCATCATATCACAGAGTGGTGATTACACAACAAAAGGAGGCAGGGCTAGGGATTGAACCTAGGATCCCTTTGCTCCGCAGCACAAGCTCTTGCTAGACACACTCCTAGCTATGGAGCGCTCCCACACTCATGGCCACTGAACCCCCCACAACAGCATGGTGTAGGAACCAAAGCAGAGAGAACAGTATGATGTGGTAACAAAGCAGCAAAAATAAGCAGGTACAGAAGTTAAGACACTCACGTCATGAGTGAAGCTTCTGCAATGAGCATGTTCTTCCGGATTCCTTGATCTTCTTCACGGCCACCTTTTAGTCCTTTGTAGTTGGCAAGCAAGACATCTGAATTCCAAAGAAAAATATGATACTTTTCTAAGCTGCTGCTTGCCATGTCACATATGCAAGTTACTACGCATTCGTGAGCGCACAATATGGCAAGCGGAGGTCGGCATTTTAGGTCGCCCTCACTCACTCACCCTCACAGCCACATTCACCTGAGCCCCCTCACTCAACCTCACCCTCACAAGTACACTCACCTTCAGCCCCTCACTCACCCTCCTCTCAGTCACACTCACCGTCATGCCCTTCACTCACCCTCACTGAACCTCACAGCCCTCACGCACTCCTACACCTCACGCCACTCACCGCCCTCACGCACTCACGGCCCCTCCACATCCCCTCACACAGTCATGGCCCTCACACCACTCACCACCCTCACGCACTCATACCCCTTACGCACTCGTACCCCTCACGCCCCTCACTCACTCATGGCCCTCACGTCCCTAAAGCCAATCACCGCCCTTAGGCCCTCACGCACTCATGGCCCTCACGCCCCTCACACACTCACCCGCCCTCACGGTCCTCAGCACTCTCATACCCCTCACGCTCATGGCCCTCACGCACTCACCGCCCTCCATACCCGTCGCTCCCACTCACAGTCCCTCACAGCCCTCACTCACCCTCACACTCATCAATTTTCCTTGGTTCAGAAATACTCGCCTCACCTCACCTATGAAGATGAGGGTGAGTGAGGGTGAGTGAGGGGCCCCTCATGAGTGAGGTTGGTCGAGGTACGACGGCAAGTGGAAAACGGCGATGCGTAGAAAGAAACGCACCTCCAAATTCCCCCTTGCCGATGTTCTCGATGACTTGCAGGTCCTGCTTCTTGATGAGCCCAGCCGGCCATCTCAAAGGCCCGGTGGTCGATGGCCATCTTCCGTCCTGCTTGGGCACTGACTGGGACAGACGTGTGCACAAGCCGTCCGCATCCTGCTCGTAGTGCTGAAACGACAACCGGCATACGGGGCAGGGATGTCGGCAAGCTGGCAAAGCGTAGAGTTTGTTGTTAGCTAAACATTGAGAATATGGGAATAAAAAAAAAAGTAGTTTACGGTATTACTAATTTTGTAGAATAACTCCAACAGGAACTCGAAGAAAGCAAGAAAATTGTTTCACAGTCCCATCAAGTGAACGCAGACCGACTCGCTAGGATCCTGTAAGGAGCAACAATATCTTGTGCATTACGAATCCCAGGGTCGACCAGAAAATTGGAACCCGCGCATTGCTTTCTCAAATTTTCCTCGAAGGTGAATTTTAGTAGTGAACATTACCTTCTGAAGTTACAAGGCGAAGCTAGTGGCGTTCACTGAAAGCTCGGTGACGGCACGCCTAGAGATACCACTTAATTCACAAAGGTTCTCCCATATTCATCTATTCATTCATAGCCATTGAGCTGTGTTCACGTATCCATTCATAGCCATCGCGACGTAATTTATGTTAGAGAAACCCCAGGAGAATTGTTCATGCTTCCACCGCCAAATTCGCATGACGCTGTTTCTGCGCAGGAAGGTTTGTAGTATAATGAACTGGTATCGCACAGTGGCGCTGGCCGCAACGGTTCAGCAGCTCGTCAATGTGCGCATTCGTTTGCTCGGAGTGGTCTTGATCTTAGTGTTTCATCGGCAAGCAGAGACTTGACGTCGTGCGCTCGGGTATTCTTGCAAAAGCAAGAGCTCTGGCCAGTCAAAGGAGTTTTCGTTCTTCCATTTCCCAAGATATTTCAGAGCGAGAGGTAGGCAGTTTCGTTTCGGTTGCATTTGTTCAATGCATATCCGAAAGTGAAACTCATCAATTGTTATATTGTCTGTGCCTCAGTCAGCTACCTCGAACTGGTGGAAAAACTTGAGAACTTCCTGATGTGTACTGAGAGTCTCATCTTCAGAGAAAACATGCTGCAGAATCTCTGCTTTCATGGCAGAGCATTCGGAAGACATTCTGTATTCACCAGACTGTAAGGAGAAGTTTCTCCGAATGTTTAGACATGAACATCTCCTCTGGCATCTACACCTAGTGAACGGGGGTCTCTGAAAAATAACCTAACCTCGAAAAATCTGCTGCAGCGAGGAAGGCGCAGAAGAAAACGTGAAGTTTGTACATATATCTGTGTGCTTTCAAGGCAGAGCATTCAGAGGATGACATACATAACTACTGAAACATGTTTGCGTGAATATCTTTTTTATATACAGTAATCCCTCATTATAACGAAATTGCTTTCGAATTATCCCTTTATCGAAGTTCAACGTAGTCCCGACCAAAATGCACACATTTTTATCCGGATTATTCTAAGTGTATCAACGGCCGACCATGCTTATTACAAAGGTTGCGGTGCCGAAAGCATGCAAGCCTACACGGAGGCGCACGGAGACCTTTGCATTCCCTCCCCTTCTCCACCGAGGCAAACGGCGAACTGGGAAAACGAAGTAAACCGGTGAGGGGGGGCAGACAGCACAGAGCTGGCAGGGTGCCTTTTCCGATGCTGATGTGCCGATGAGGGGACACGGGCAGGGAGTAGCGGCAGCCGTATCAATGTTCTGACGCTACTCACGGCACCTACGGCGACGCTGCCCGGCTCCTGTCGGAATCGGGTCAAGGGAGCCCAGAGGAGGTCATACCTTCGGGAGCCCCCACGCGCGCGCCTGCACGGGCACGTTTGCGGCGTATTACATGCACGTGTGCGTCGTATGGGAGATTGGGAGTGTTTACCGAAAGTCACTAAGATCTGCAAGATTGAGAAAAGTGCTGGGCCAAGTCCGAAACCGCCAAAGAATTCAACATTCCGGCACCGGCTGTTTGACACTGTCCACCATTTTTCAGAGCAAACAGGGCATACTGAACGGGTCCGAGAAGACTCTCATGCAGGAGAAACGCAACCACGACCCGAAGATGAAAGGTCGCTGACTGCTTTGCACACGTCAAACTTTTTTCAGCAAGCATGCTTGTCGAGTTGGCGCACGATTTCCATAGCTGCAATGATCTCTGCAGGATTGTGTGAAAACATGTTGGAAAAGTCAACGAGGATAACTGATTCATTTGCGCTTGTCAATGCGGACGTTCCCGCTGTTGCTCCTGCCATGGGTGCTGCGATCATAGACCTTGCGTGCAGCCAGGGGAAAACACGAAACACTGAGGGGCACCTCGGGAAATGCTGACGACTGCACAGACATGAAACATCCTACAACTGCTCCGAAACAAAGCACAGTGCAGTGGCGATGACAGTGTTCTTGCGATGCCTGGAGCAGTTCGAGGAGAACTGATGCCCGGATGAAATTATTGGCAAACTCCACTTAATTATTGTTTTACTCAGTAAAGCTGTTGTGAGAATGTTCATAACCAAAAATTGTTTGATTAAATATAAGGTCCAAGTGTTCCGCACTGTTCCCGTCCACCTTCAAGGCTACTAAGACCGTTTTTGGCTCTATCGCTGTTATCAAATTACCGCTATATTGAATTTTTTTGCTGTGCCGTTGACTTCTTTATAATCGAGGGATTATTGTATGTCATCTACCTGGTCTTGTGCCTTTCTTTGTTGATTTGTCCCATGTTGTACTATGTCCTTTCTTTTTATTTTTTTCATGTTATCTACCATACAGCAATGTGATTGGCCTAAGCCATTTTGGCGCACGTTTCGGAGCAACCAAAACAGTGTTTTGGAGCAGCAAAAGCGGCTTTTGGAGCAGCCAAGACAGTGTTTCGGAGCAGCAAAAGTGGATTTTGGAGCAGATATTCTTAGGAAAATAAAAATATTTGTTTTAAGTGCTGTACAAACGAAGGGCACTTTGTGTTGTGTTGTGTTCTGATGCGACGTGTTGTGAGGGAACTCGCTGCTTCTGTTTTTAATGCGAATAGCATTCTTTGGATACTTCACGCACTTTTCGTCTATGTATCTATCTATCTATCTATCTATTATCTATCTGGCTATCTAACCTCTTACGCCGCGGGTCGATAAATAAATAAAAAAGACCGCGCCGGCTGGGATTCGAACCGTTGACCCTTTGATCAGCAGGCAGACGCGCTAACTACAGAGCTATGAAGGCAGTCATTGCAACGCACTCTAAACACTTGTTTATATCTTTACCATAGGCGACGCGCGTGCCATGCACGAGGGCTCATTCCGCTCTCGTGAGGCTGAGCACGGCCGCTAGCTCACCCTCTCCCGCGCTCGGGAGAGGGTGATGTAGCGGCCGTGCTCAGCCTCACGAGAGCGGAATGAGCCCTCGTGCATGGAACGCGCGCCACCGGTAGCTGTGACAGCGCTGTAAAGCGCGTCCTATGGTAAAGATATAAACAACCGTTTAGAGTACCGTTGGTTGAGACTAGCTGAGACGCCAGAAAGTCTGGTCGGTACCATTTTGAGTGTTTGTGCGTATGGCGCGTGCTTTGCTCGCCTTCCTAAGTGACACAAACGCACGTGCTGGGCTGCGGAGATCGTGCGCAGGGCTGTGAAAGTGTCAACAAATTTAGAATCGCCTCAAGAGTGGGCTGGCGCATTCTAGAGTGTGCCGGCCACCTGACGAACGCGCATAACTCCGCACCGTTTGATGCTATTCGCATTAACGTAGATAATCATTCCCAAAGGATGGCGTTCTGCTGATTTTACTGCTCAGACATCCCACAAGTGTACAGTGCTGTAGGCATTGCCAAGCAATTTCGAAAAACAGCTTGCCAGCATTTTAACGCTCAAACAATGAATTGCAAGCATCCCAGCTGGTGCCTCAGTCACGCAATCATGTTCGCATGCACGTGAAGCCAACTTCGGCAAGCTTGCTGTTGGGCATGCTTCGTCACGCGAGCGCAGACAACGGCTGTCCGATCGACACCGAAACCATGCCCCTCAGCTCCGTCACTAACTTATCCCCGAAACTGCACACAAAATATAACTTTCGAGCATGCGACAAAAACAGTCCAGTGGCGCGTGCTTGCCAGGCTGGCAAACAAGGTACAAGCTAAACACACAAAAAATAAAGAACCTGAGTGCATCGATGCAAGACATTGTGAGTCAGCCTCAAAACGTTCTTGGAGCGCTTCGTGTCAACGACTGAACTCGAGACAAACAAGCACGCTGTGCGGGTTCAGCGTGCAGACATTGCCTTCTTTGCTTTAGCTCACTTCTCTTCACCAACTTTCTTTCACGGCAGATTCTCACGAACCGAGGTCCCTCTCGAAAGAAGGCCCACCGAGAGGAATCTAGATAATCAATACTTTGACAGAGCAGTCTTTGAATTAAAGATGGATTTTTGTAGTAACGTATGATTTAAAAAAGAACAGGAATGTTGATGAACATGCGGCAGTGCTTAGTTTCATTTTAGAAGGTACCATATCTGCAGTGATGTCGGGATGGCAACATTCGACGTCGCGCAACCACGGTGACTGAAAGGCAGTGACCGAATATAGTCTTCCCACGGCCGTTGATTCAGCTCACAAAGTAACTCCTGCCGCGCAAGAACGTGGTTTCGTTTCACAGCATGACGGCATGGCTGGTGCCCGGCACGCTAGCGCCGGAGCGCCTGCACACATCCGCATCTATCGCTGAAAATATAAAAAAAAGAGACGAGAGACGAGACCCACAAGACGAAAGCGCCGAAACGCGAGACGCCGGGAAAACCATGCAAGACCGGGTGGACAATTGATGCACGGTACTTTGAGTCAGGCGGCCGCTGCCCTACATAACACACGCCTGCTCAATTACAGTACTCAGTTTAGTTTCGGTTTTGAAAGGCAACAAAAAATGTCCTTTGGTGCAGGCTTGGCGCAGATTACTCATATTTTCGCGAAATGTAGCACTGATGTAGCAGGGTTAGCTCCCTTGTGCAGTTTGGCGCAATTGGCGCAGCAATCACATCACTGACCACATTCTCCGGGCTATAGTATGCAGACAATACATGTTTAAAGGTTGAAATTTTAAGCTGTGTGGACTATCTATGCATGCAGACTATACAGTAATGTTTTTCAAGATTGTTCATTATGAATAGACGTGACAGATTTTGTGAATGAAAGAGTATGTTAATGATGATTTATGTATAATACAAGCTTCTTTATGAGCTAAAAAAGCAGGCATTTGTCTAGGTGCCGTGTATGAGAAGATTTTGATGTCAACTAAGCACCACGTGCGGACTGCACGGCGTGTGGACCGTGCACCGAATGCAGACTATAGCCTAGAAAATACGGTATTTGATTGTTTTCTGTACTTTTCAAACCGTTGTGCACATAATCCTCATTATTTTTCCTGGCATTTGTGTTGGTAATAAACTATGAATAAAAAGAACATGCATCAACCCTTGTCCACTGTAGAGCAACCAGGGTGAGGAGCGGGATGGGGGTGAAGCAACGGCGAAGCAGTCAATGCAAGCGGCGATGAAGGAGGCCATGTAGGCGGCAACCCAGACAGCTAGTTGGCCAGTAAGACTATTAGCACCGTCTGTTGGCATGTATCTCAGCGGAACATAGCGTGCGGCATCCCTTACAACCCTCTCCCTCTTCTGGTTTCACTTCCTCTCATTCATTTCTTTGCATTTATATTTTGCCTCTTCGCTTGCTCAGGTGTGAAAAGCGCGTTTCAACAGCCAAGGCTATGGCCGCATACTCCTGACGTAGCTTCGTTCATTGAAAAAACCCATACATGCTGACAAAAGGAAGCACAGAATGTTTCCCACACAAAGCACTCTCCGTGTGTTTGTGCAAGATTATTCATTTTTTTTTTCATTTTTGTTTTTATTCATTTATTTTCACTTCATTATCTTATTTTTATTGTTTTAGTTTAACTTATTTATTTATTTATTTATTTTGTAATTTTTTGCATTCAACTTGTGCATTCAAATAAAAACATTGAACTATCCAGGCCAGCTGCGCTAGTGGCTCAGTGACTATGGCATCCGACTGCCACTGCACCGAACCAGGTTCGAACCCCTGCCGGGGGGCTCAAACTTTATAAAGATTATCTTGAATGTTAATGTCTGCAACCCTTCCAGTGTGTCACTCATTCATGGTGCTAGTTATGACGCTCGGTCACGACAATTTCCTCGTAGAAAACGCCACATAAAACACATTCTTCGTTAAAAGAGAACAACACTCCCGACGTGGTTAACGGCTCACGCAGACAACCTAGCTAACCGAGGGTCGTGCTTGTACCGCCATTTCCCGGTAGATGCAGTCAGCAGACAATGACATTCGGTCGAAACCAGACATCGTCATCATATGCTTCTTGCATCTAGTGGGAGCATAACCCTCGGTTAACTTATTCATCTATGTCGGTGTCTGCCATTGACAATGTCAAGGCTGTTGTACTCATTTCTCACATTAAACAAGTTGTGCCTCGAAATTTCAAAATGTTTAGTTGGGCTAGTTGGTTCATGACTGGGCAGAAGCGCCGAAGGACAGGGACAAAGTGAAGGACATAATGACAACACAGAGCGCTCAGTGTTGTCGCTACCTCCTTCACACCTTGTCCCTGTCCTTCAGTGCTTCTATCCAGTCTAAATCTCAAGAGCTAAAATCCACCACTAAAATCCACCGCGTGAGGAAATTTTTGAGATAGATACATCTGGGCAGCGATTTTTCTGGCCGATTCTAGAGTAAGCTATGGGATTAATAACAGCCGATACATAAGATACAGTCAAACTCAGATTGAATTCATTGTCAGCAGATCTATAGTATAAGTTGTATATGTAAACACGGGCCATGTCAGTGTGATCACTTGTTCCTGCGCAGGCAGGAGCTTGGGAATGCACTGCATGCCCTACGGTACACCATCCTTGATCACAGGTTTTGTACTCAAATAGTAATCGCAAAGACGCAGACTTGAGCCTGAGGAGCTAAACCTCTCGCTAATTTAGCTTGTGTGTTGTCCAGCAGGAAAACACACCTCTTAGTTGCTTCTTTTTAACACACCACATTTTTGTAAGCCAGTCCTTTCAAGTGGCAAAAAAACTTCAAGGGTACCCACCTTAGAAAAATAAACAGCTCACAAGGCCTCAACTTACAATGCAATAGGGCGGAACAACCTTAGAACAAAAACTATACAAGTACCCAACAATAAACACCCGACCGTACCATGTTCAACCCTAAGCTGACAGAGTGATGGAAGCTACGTACTCGCCGGCTAATCAGCCGCCTTTCTTTCATCACCCGACCCCGCTTTCTGCACACGGGTATGGGCGAGATCGAGATCACGTGGCGAAAGAGAGATGTACGACTTGTCCAATAAACAGGTAGCCTTCACTGCACTGTTGGCCTATGAGCAAATGAAGTATAGACCTACATGTGAGTAAATGAACAATGTTATTCTGGAGGCAGAAGAAGCCAACATGAATACTACAGAACACTTGCATTGCGGGACACCCAGCATGAACACTACGAGACACCGCGTTCATCGGCGCCAGACGGTCTTGCAGACAAGCGGTGTAGCAGCTTACCTCGATGAGCTGGGGCAGCCCCTCGAAGTACTCCTCTTCGTCGATGGTGAGCTTGTTTTCGCGGTAGATGACCCGGTAGTGCTCCACCTTGCCACGGAAGCAGACGCACAGGGTGTAGTCCCCCGGGTAGTTAGTACTCTCGCGCACAAGGAAGAGGCCGTCCTCTCGAGGGCTCAGCAGCGACTCTACCTGCTCGCGCGTTATCTTCCCGTGAAACCATCTGCAAAGAAGGTCGGAGGAAGGCCGTGTCACCCAACAAGATCCCTACCACACCCTTATGAACACCCTTTTCGAAAGTCTGCCCCCTGTTAGAAGATGTGGAATCCGCGCGCAACAGCAGACGAAATGCACGAAGACGAAATGCACGAACTCACGACACACTTTCTGCATTTATGTGTCGGTAGACAGTAACACACCCCGCAAAAGTGAGGAATGCGGCGCCATTACGCTTTCGGCGTTATTTGACCGGCTCGCTATCTCTCAGCGTCGGCTATGTTCCGACGTTCACCATCTCACATAATGACTTGCACGTTCTGCGGTGTCAGTTATTCCGCCATTATGGAGTAGTTCAGAGCTTCTAAGACTCAACGCCAGACTCTCGAAAAAGATTCATAGAACCCACCGTTTAAAGGGGCCGTGCAACCACGTTGTATAGGAATGTTTCTCACTTTACCCAAGTTTACTGGCACCAGTGAGACCCAAGTATATTCGCGTGCAATACCGCTGACCAAGGAGCTTCTTTGTCATCATGCAACGTTTTCTTTTCAGTCTCTCCTTCACAAAACTTGGTGACGAGAACATTGGGATTTTGTCAAGCTTCGTGGTCCCTGCGGCGACATTATTTAAATGCTGCTAGTACGGCGAACACGAGCGCTGTGCGAGCATTTAATTTGGGCTTATGGCAATATGTGCCTTGACATGCATTCGAGTAGTTCGGGGTCTCAAACTCACTTCAGTGTGGAGGCCAGATAGCCCACCCCCAAAAAGTCGAGGGCTAACGTAAGGCAGAGAGGGCGGGGTCAAGAGATTTTATAGAGAAGGGATTTTGTGCTCTCTGCTTTTTGTAAATTTGCAGTTGTGCCAGTGACATCTTAGCTCTGGTTTTTGGGTGCTAACCTGATGTGATAAAAATAATAAAGTGGCACCACCCCATCAACGTGCTGACATTTTTAACAGAACAAAAGAGCAAGCACACAGCCATTCTCGTTGCTCAATTCACTCAATATTTATTCGAGCTCAACATGTTTTCAATATTAAAATCTCTTCACAAGCCAGTTTTTGCTCTCCTGACGATTTTTACAACAACAGTCTAAGGAACTACTTGTATCTTAATGGTGACATTTTCTGAAGGCGAGAATCTTGAGCCCGTAGCTTTATTTTTTGAAGTTGCTCTTGCATGGCGAGAGTTTGTGCAGCCGAGGTGCACTCTTGATCGAGTGAAGAGATCACGCTTGCAGCCTGGTAGCAGAATTGTTGTACAGGTGATTAATGTGACAAAAAGCTGGGAAGTAAAAATTAAAACGTAGCCCAAGGCCAATAAAACAGTAGTGTAAACTATGTGAATGCGTTATAAAAGCAAAGCTATGTTTCGACCGGAAATATGTCGGCGACATGAGAGCATTATGGCGCATGCATTAGGCCACGTGTTTGAGACTCCTGCTCTAGAATCTGCAGAAATATTTTTGAACCTGTGAAACACAAAAATCAAATCGAACAAAAACTATATAAGCGTCTGACAACTGAGAGCCGGGGCCATTTTTGTTGTGAGTGGAGGAAGCATTTCCATCCATATGAGCATGCGTCCTCCAGACTTCTCTACTTGAAAAGCAAGGGGACCCAGATACATACTGGATTTGATGAGGTGTAAAAAATAAAATAAAGGAACTTTTCTGCGAGTGTGTTGGCAAGGTTTTGCAGTGGATCCCAGTGTGCCAACAACATAGACCGTACATATACCGGAACCTGCTCCAAAACCTCGCCAATAACAGCTGTCGCCATAAAAAGCTGTGGAAGTCTGGATGTAGGTACAGAGCGCGACACTGTTAGCGCGAACAGGCGATCGCCGGTTTTTCCAGTTTTTCTTTTTGAAACCAAGGGATGTCATCAAAGTTATTATTGCTACAGAAAGAGCTCATTTAGTTCTATAATGTAAGCGATAAAATTTCGTGCTCGCTAATACTATTTAGAAGTAAAATGCGAAAATGCGCTGATGTCGTGTTCGCGCCAACAGTGTCGCGATGTGTACATAAAATATAACATGTAAAGTTGTTTCTTATCCGTGTTATTAGTAGTGACCAACATAATCGGCGATTGTAAATTAAAATTTTGCCAAAGTTCCACTTTTTGTTGCCCGTGGAGAGCAGAAGAGGAGCAGAAGAGGAAGGGAAGAAGGGAAAACTAGCTAAAGTAGTAAGTCCATGCCATCAATGGCGTCAGGTGACCCTTGCTCATGTTTCAGATGGCTCCCAAATGCCAGACTGTGAAGTCACAATGCCTTTTACAAATAACAGAGAAATTTGCCACATGCCCTGTGGCAACTGTTGTCCATCTTTCCGAAATAAAAGTGGTTTACGTTAAATACAGGCCAATTACGTTGTGGTGACCGAATTCAAGAAACTAAAAGTTATAGCAAATCACTTCTAACTCAGTTTTCTTTTTTTTTCTTCTTCTTCTTCTTTTTAGGTGCTTTAGGCTTTTTTTTGAAGGGTGGTACTGTACTATGTTTTTCAGGGTAATTGATGTGCCGCAAAATCGGCCCAACACACCAGTAGATGTGGCTGCCCTAGTAACTCAAATGTGTTTTCGCTCAGTTATACAATGTTCAATTTCGGTCCTCACAGTTTTTTTAATTGCGTCCCTACTAGCAACACTGAAAAAGTAATGCCTGTGGCAGGGACCAGTTCATTGCTTAGGCAGTAGCGATTGTTCCAAAGTGATTGCAGGAAGTTTGATGGCGTAATATGAATGCCGTCGAAGCTCACTTCAGTACTCACTCAAGCAAAAAAGAAAAAAAAAAAGGCGCGAGATAGACTGCTTCCTAGATTGCTACCTCGTGCCTGCTAGTGATACTGCACCATTGGAAAGCACGGAAATTCAAACGTTGGTTTTTGGCTTCGCCTTCGTTAGCCATGTTCTCAACAACAATCTTCGAGTTAGAGATACTAAATAGTATACTGGAAAGGGCAAAGCCCGGGTATTCAAAAGGCAAGCCAGAATACCATAATTTGGGTTTGAGCTTCAGAAAGGCAAATGTGCAAATTGGGACAGAAGGCCAAACTTACGGCATTGAGTTCAGCTTGACTTCGGCTCTTCGGAGAATATAATTTAACGGGATCAGTCCCTCTCGCCCATCGCTGTGTTTAGCCCGAAACCAGTTCGGGTCCTGTTTGGAAAGGAGGCACAAAGGACAGAAATGGAACGGTTAGAAGTGTGCTATATGACGACACACATGGATTCACTCGAGAGGGATCAAAGATAAGGATCCGTCACTTACGGGAGTGTCGGACACTATCGTCATGAGGTCTCCCTTCATAAACGACAGGTCCTCTCGCGACTTGGCATTGAAGTTGTAGCGAGCCACAACTTCCGTCCCCGACGGCAACATCTATAGGGGTAGAAAAAGCAACTCAATCTGGACGCCTCCTGGCATATTTCTGCGAGCACAACACTTTATCATGCAGAGATGCAATGCCTGAGAATACATATCACAAAAGTAGCGGTTAAATAAACAGTTCATACAAGGATCAAAAAAGCAGCAAGCACTCATATATTAGACCCTTTTCGAAATTCGGTGCCATATGGTGGCTCAAATAGAAATCTACCTTTTACTGTACAAATGGAGGTATCGCCCTCAGTCTGAAGTATTGTTTTCCGGGCACCATCACTTTTGCTAGCCAAGAGCAGTCAAGAATCTGTGTTTTTACTTTACAATTCTTTATGGATCTCTCGGTTTCAATGATGACAAATGTACAACCGGTTAGGACGAAGCTGCGACCCACATTAACGCCAGCGATAAACTTTTACACATCAAGGTGCTTTAGAGTCAATTATGTGCCGTCAACAGATTGGCCGGTCCCGAGTTAGAAATCAACGCTTACGCAGCTCTTGTATTTAATTCCTGCGTCGCATCGTACTAATGTCTCGAATGTGTAGGCCTCGCATCATCCGCTTCGGAGCATCTACAACTTCTTTTATCATCATGTAAGACACAAGGCTGCTCATTAGTCATGACGTTCAAGCCATTCCTTAGATGGATGTTGGATGGATGTTAATGGCTATACCCTTTGTACCGGGCGGTAGCTTGCGCCACCTAGCCTAAGTCTAAAAAGACAAAAACGTGATTTCTCCCACCCTTTTAAGACCAATTTTTCTCCCCTAACTATCACCAGGCAGTGTGGGGTATCACCAGGATGACCTTCGGGGGATCGGGCAAAAAAACTAAAAACATCACCCCCTGCCTCTTCCCCCCGGCGAGGGAGTCGCCAATTTTCCTCTGGTCAAACCTTTTCGGCGTTACCCCAGCACCGGACCCACTGGGAGACAGGGTTGAGACTTTGGGCCGGAGCCACGCGGGAGGGAGTCCCAATTTTCCTCTGTCCCGCCTGTTCCCAGCTGTGCTAGTTAGTTGTCCAACATTCAATTTTCAACATTCAATTTTCCCTAGATAATTTCCACCAATCTTCTAATCGTCTCTTTGTCACTGTAATCCTTTTCTCTACCGTCCTTCCATCGTCGCCAGTGAAACCCAGGGCCCCAGCCAAATCCGTTACCCCTTCAGGGAGGGCAGGACGAAGCCCCGTGCACTTCAAAACCAAGTGCTCTACTGTCTCGCTATCATTATGGCAGGCGGCACATAATGTGTCTGTCTCCTGAAATTTAGCCCTATACGTCCTCGTCCTCAAAACTCCCGTTCTTGCCTCGAAGAGCAAAGCACTTCCCAGTGAATTGTCAAAAAGATTTTCCTTTCTTATGTCCTGCTTTCGTGACCTGTACACTGTTAAAGCTGATTTCTCCTGCATTCTCCCCTCCCACATTTTCCTCTCTGCCTCTTTCACCCCTTTTTCACTGTAGTCTGTTCAGCCCCATCACCAGTGTGTAGATATTTAAATGTTAGCTTTCGGGTTCGGTTGATATGATGATGATAGTGATCAAAGTGGCCAGACTGAATTTCAAAAAGGGTCTATTGTAAAGCTATGTCCATGCTGCCAGATATCAGTTGCAATTTAGCTGTAAATGATTATAAGAATACCAACTTCAAATGTATTATGTTTGAAACTGACGCAGACTTTACCTGTAACTTCAGACGAAAGGAAACACGTCTACTCGGAAGGTAAAGCAAAAATATATTAAGTAAACTTGACTAAGACGGAAGGGGTTAGAGTAAGAATCAAACAAGTGTCAATTAGACAAGCACACACACGGTGAACGGGCACAAACTAGCTACTGAGCTGAGCTACCATCCACATCGTTTAGGCTTGTCCAGAAACGGACGAAAGATCACCCAAAGGACGGGGGCAAACGGCAAACTTACATCGGTCAGTGTGTCGCGACGGGCATGTCACCGCTCCAGTCCTACAAAAGAAAAAACCAAACGACGCGAGTTTGTCTCAAAAGCAACCGCAGGAAACGAACTGCGTTCTTAACAGCACACAGCGCACCTATGGAACTTTCGCGAGGCCTCTAGCGTAGGCAGAATTGCCGGTGTAACTCGAAACTTCAGAAACGCGACGCGTCCTTACCGCTCGTCCCTGAACTTCGGGCGTGCACGGCGTTAACGCTGCATATTTATGAGCGTCCCTTCACGTAACGAAACACAACTCGTCACTTCTGCTGCCACCTCGGTTTCTTCCCGTCGCTCTGGGTCTGGGCGAAGCAGAGGTGTTCGTGCGGGTCTTATCGAAGAGATGTGTCACACTGCGATATCCACGCGACACAATCCAACGAAATGAGGTGCGACCTCCACTGGAGCAGAGGCGGTGGCATGAGGCAGACAAGTCCTTTTTCCGCCCAAGTAAAAAGAACAAAAAAACTAACTGAGCTCGAAAGTTTACTATTTGTGTCAGGGACATGGAGAGCGCGAGACATCGAATCGTCGTTTAGGGCGAAAGGAGAATCGGTCGATTAACCAAGTCAAGGAACGAACTCACAAACCAAAAAAATGCACAACCTGCTAGCCGATTCCATCGGAGATAGCATGGAGTTTGATCGCGAACCTGTAAGATTCCCGATTTCCCTTCGGTATTCGCCGCGAGTGGATTTCCAATTTTTTTAGTGAGCACGACACAGCGAGCTGAAAATTACTCGGCAGGAGCATAACAAAACGAACAAAAATGCCAGAGTGGTTAGCGAACAGCATACGCGAGGGCTCTTGATCGCGACTCGCGACGACCACCAAACTCATTAGGCTTACTCCATTGCAACCGGCACTTACCGACTGGTCTTAAGAGTCACGCACGCGTATACTTCATGTGCGAGTTCTTTGGAACGAAAGCATGGCTTTTTCACTCTGTTGACGCTTCAGTTCCAGAAATGCAAATTTGCCAAAGATTGCTTCACTTTTTGCTTCCTTTTCGATAGACACAGCCCGAAGTTTCGAGCACACTCCATAGATGTCGCCAGTCACAATTATTTCTCAGGGTTGACAGACCTCAGGAGTCATTTTGCGCTGCTTGTCAAAATAAGAAAACAATATTTCAATTAATATTCGCCAATCAGCTATAAATTTAAAGTTTTCCCAGTTACATTATATAAATTTCAAGTTATTGCATGAATGTTTAATTCTTAAAGCTTTAGTTATTTTACTTACTTGCTTTAGTCGGCACTAGTTTTCTTTTTTATTAACGAGATGGCGCCACTACCGTTGTCGTGAATCTAGAGGAGGTCCACCTCAAACCATGGGGTAGAGCACTGCACCAGTGGCGTAGGCAGAGAGGGGGTTTGGGGGGGGGGGGGGTCCAAATCCCCCCCCCCCTTGAAATGCCCAGCCTACTACTCCCCCCCCCCCTCCTCTCCATCCCCGGGGGCCCGCTGGTTTCCCTGCACACGCAGTCGGTTTTGCACGGGGCTTAGAGCAGAGGGGGAGCGCGGACTATTTCCAACTTATATGCTTTCGGGAAAAGTGTTTGTGGGGTAGAAAATGCTCAAATAAATAAAACAGGCAATATTCCTTCATTCATGTTTATTTTATGGGATGCGAAACTTGATCTCAGATATATAGAGAACGGATATTTCGAAACACTTGTGGGGTGAAGGGTGGCAATTTCAAGGCCAAGTATAATCAACTATCCTCACTAAAATACGCAGTTAAGTCAAACCAAAGCGAACACAATAAAACGAACGCACGAACACATGATGATAATATAAAACAATGTCGGTGATGTAAGTAATATTAAATGAATTGTGAAAAAAGCTGCACTGTAAGCGACGTGTGGCGCTGCGCTCACGCACACGTTGAGTACAGATCAGAATCACGTGCTTTCGACTTAAATTAATAATAAAGAGTTTATTTTCATCGTACGTTGATGGTGGCGATAAAGGAGAAAATCTGTATGGCGCAGCTTGACAAATCCTTGACAAGCCGACGAGAAAAAAAAAACGTTTACAAACCTTGATCACCACAATTTAACAAAGCGTGTTTCGGACATAATATATTTTATCATCGGCAATAACAGGAAAGTGACCTATTTGCAGACAGAAGTTATGAGACCCCAAGAGGTTCATACTCAGATTCATTTGTGGGGAAAATTAGTCGAATTTCTCTAAAAGACAATGCACTGAATTCCCATCTTTCATCTTCAAATATGTTAAGTATTTTTGGAATAGTATGTTTAAGCATTTGTGTGTCATTGTTCGTTCTTGGAGTGACCACCTCCCAGCATTCTGCACGACGGGTAGAATACGCGTGAATATTTCCAGAGAGCTGTCCAAGGTTTATCAAAAAGTTTGTACCCCTAATTTGTTTGGTTTAGGCTGGTGACAAGTCTATAGCTAAATAGAGCATGTATATTGATAACGCGAAACTTCAGGGGCTTTTAAGCACATCGACATTCTCAGCTGAAAAAAGCAAACTAGTGTCGTCGGCATAGTTGACAAATGTTGCATCAGAGTTAATATTCACAATATCATTAACGTAAATATTGAAAAGAAAAGGACCTAATGTACATCCCTGAGGAATACCAGTAAGAATACGTTTCGAACTTGACGAATATCCATCAATATAAACTAATTGCATTCGATGCTGTAAGTAAGACTTCATTCACTGCAAAGCGTGCCCTAGAATCCCATATGTATCCAATTTCGCTAGTAAAATTTCATGATCGAGGCAATCAAAAGCCTTTGTAAAGTCTAGAAATGCTCCAAGAAAAAAAAATGTTTTCTTCAAGATTTTGCGACATGAATTTTTTTCTGGACGAGTAGTGCAGCCTCGGTAGATTTATGCCTTATAAAACCAAACTGCGAAGCAGTTATCAAGTTATGCTTATTTAAAAATTAGTTAGATGGGTATAAAGTACATTTTCAAGTGCTTTAGAAAATATTGGCAATATAGAAATCGGTCTGTAATTACCCATATCATTTACACTTCCCCTTTTTTTGTGTTGCTGACACTTTGGCTATTTGCATTTGTTTAGGAAAAATACCAGTAACCAAAGAAAGATTAAATATATGCGTTAGCACTGACGCTAATAAATGAACAACATACTTAACAGGCCTTATTTGTAAACCATCCACGTCACAAGCTCCACTATTCTTAAGTTGTAAAATCACATTAATGATCTCAGGTTCTACAACCGGATCTAAAAAAAATCGAGCTGCTTTTTCTATCATCATCAAAAATACAAAACTTTACAGTATAAATCCCGCTTCCAGTATTTACAAAATGTTGGTTAAAACCGTTACGCACTATTTTATTAATTTAAATAGATGAACGGTATGAATTTAAAAGTGAGTTTAACTCCTTCCACGTGACGTCCATACACCCCTCTGCTGCCTTGAACACCTTGAAGTAGTGGCGTTCTTTAGCACGCCGTAAATTACCACGAATAAAAGAGTAACTGTGACTACTTATTTCAGAAAGCAATTGACAGGCTCTCCTGATCACCTCATTTATGCCAAGGCGACTACACATTAAGATGCAGCAGCCTGCGTGCACGGCAAAAAATAATCCAGGACGTCCTCCGCTTGAACTTCAATGTCGCGGTGAACATTCAAAAGCGCGAGACCGAGCAGTCGCTCATTTGAAGTGGACGCGCTCTCAGGTATGTTTTCAGCCGTCGAAGTAAAGAGAACGAGCTCTCAGCTTCCGTCGTTGTTACGGGTAGAGTCGCTAGGATCTTGAGGAGACGATGGACGTTTGGCGACCGCCGGTAGCGCACACGTGAAAGGGCGTTTCATGTCTCTCCTCCTGCATTTGGCAGCCCATATGAGCAGCTCACATTGGATTCCAGGAACTGGAAACCTGGGCCGGCTTGCTAGAAACAGCGTCTCCAACGCTGAGACTGGGTGAAGCAAGCACTGCCAAAGCCAGCGCACGAGGCTGAGCGGGGCTCAAGCTGCGTCTCAAGACGCTCGCGCGCTCCAGCCTTTGCGGTGCTGTCTTTCGCCCAGTCTCCAGCTGAGACGCTGTTCTAGCAAGCCGGCCCAGGTCTGAATAGAGCTCCAAAAACTCTTCAGCGCCGAGACCTTCCCCGCTTTCCAAGATCTTTGCAGGTAGGAGCGACGAAAGTAATCGCAACGTACGCTCGGTGCTTCTTAAATCCCTCATCTAACTGTGTGATCAGGTAATCCACGAAAGGAAAGAGCACGTAACACTTACAATGCTCTTTCGTGCTTCCAGCGGGAATGTTAGAGCGGTGACGCTGCCGACTTGTTCCTCGCGGCACCTAAATTTCAACTTCCAATCTATCGGCCATTTTAATGGCGGCTAGAAATATTGCCAAGTGCTTGTGCATAAAAGCTTGCTCTAATTTTTTTTTGTTGCTCTTTAATTTTTTGAGAGAATAGTTATTCCTTTGTTTAGTCTTGCAAGCACGCGTTGGTAATGCAGTGCTACTTCAAAAAGCAAACCGCCCGTATTCCTGTAAATGAAGCCTGCTCCGTTTTGAAAAATGGCAACGCAACTTTACCGTTTTATGCTAACAGCGCCTCCCTAATCTTTGCGCGAGCGTCCGTACCACCTAGCTCACCCTGCTTCGTCAAAGGGGGGGGGGGGGGGGTATAATGGCGGTGAACCCCTCCCGAAATAAAATTCTGGCTACGCCACTGCACTGCACGGGCCCAGGCCAGCCCAAAGGCCCGAGCCCGGCCCGGCCCTGCCCGCGGTTCGGGTTCGGGCCGGGGTAGGACCGCATTTTCTCGGACCCGGGTCCGGGCTCGGGCTTGAACAAAATATTTTTCGGGCCGTGCCGGCCCGGGCCGTGGCTGGGCAGTCGTTTGCCGCAAATTCTAAATTGTTAATGACAAAAAGTGTGCTCATTGATCTATTAGGTTCATTGAAAACAAACAAGCGAAATGCAAAATCACTACAACACCGCTAAAAAAAAAGTTTCCTTTGGAAAGTTTTTACGTGGATAAAAAGGAACGTATGGATTCCACCGGCATAGTGAGAAAGTGCGGTTTAAGAACTTTAAGACACTCCAGCTCTCTGAAACAAATGAAAGAACGAAAAGTCCAATATCTCTTCTAGAACTGCATAAATAAAATCTTGCCCACTTTTTTTTTTCTTCTCAAAATCACTTATAAAGTGCATATTTCGCCCATAATCTCGAAAACACATAGCCTAAGTCGGGAGTTTTATCGTGTAAAAAACTCAGTCCAAGTTTCAAGAAATTTTAAATCAAATACGCTCGCTTTATTCTTAGACAGTTTTTTAGTTGAAGCCTGCAAACTTTTCCGGGCTCATGTATATAACCTGTCAGGCTCAGACCGTGCTCAGGCTTATATATATAAAACATTTGTCGGGCTCTGGCCGTGCTCAGGCTTCTGTCTAAAATTTCTGCCGGGCCCGAGCCGGGCCGGGAAATGTCTCCTCCGGACCGGGCCGGGCCTAGAAATTAAATATTCTACCGGGCTCGGGCCGGGCCCGGGCCGTGTCTCTACCGGGCCCGGCTCGGGCCTAGAAATTCCGGCCCGTGCAGTGCTTTACCATGGGGATCATAGAGGTGAAACATCAAAACGTATGGGGGACATGTTTCTCTTCTACCCCAGTCTGGAAAGTTAACATGGTTAATATTCGATAATAATCTCTGAAGAAGTGAGACCAGCTCGCCACACACGCGACCAAAAAAGGTGTAGTTTCCATCCATATCCAAGAGAAAAAGGTGTGGGCGAGCGCGATGGTAGGCTCAACCACTTATCAGGTGCTCTCACGACGAATGGTGTATTTTGTATTATGTTTTGATTTTCTTCGCCAGTGTCCTCCGTACGCATTCCGCTGGCGGGACTCGGCGCCCACGATAATCCGATAATCCGCCTTTCTTTTTCCTCCCCTTGAAACGACCGCGAAGGGACTCCTCCACCTTTCCTCGCGCTGAAGTGATAGCTCCCTGTTGGCAGTGCCTTCATGTGCTCCCTAGTCTCCACCTAGCTGTCAAAGGACGCTCCTGTGTGTGTTCAACGAATCAAGTCCCGATAATCCCAAATTCAAGCGAGTCTTGCCTTTCTTACGGTGGAGTAGCCGCCGCCGCATTTTTGGGATCGAAAAAATTATTTTACTTATGTTGAACGTTTAACTATTTCACCTACATAGGATTTTTTTTTACACGGAAGCTGTATATTTTTATCTGCCAATGAAATTTTCGTGCCGTTGGCGTTGTAAGCAGAACAACTCCCGGCGAACAATTGAAGGCAAACCAGCATATCTCCTTTGAAATCAGGCATACAGTGTACAGCTCAGTATCCGTTTCAATAAAGAAAACCACAAAACAAGCATCAAAACCACATGATGGATGATAAGGCGCGTGTGACCAATGGGAACGGCCTCCCACGCGTTCCGGTAAATATTAGGTTTGCAGCTGCTTCGAAAGGGGTTGACGTCATTCGAATATCTCATATGAAGTGCAAACCGCATAGTCGACGATAACGGCGCCTGCGAACAATGCGAAGCACGTTCCTTCTCCCCGCGTGTGTTTTCGTGTCGGCGTTCTCACGGAAAAAAAAGACTTGAGAAGATTGAAGCGAAAAGTACAAATATCACGCATACAACATACAGCACAACATTCGTTTCAATAAAGAATACGCACAGAACAAGCATCCTAACCATATAATGAATGATAAGGAGCTCCTGATAACCATGCGAAGCACGTAGCGCTCACCGCATACGTTCCCGGTGAAGATTTCTGTTGCCCAAGGTGCCGCGGCGACGGCAGCTTTCGACGTGGGGAGTGACGTCACTAGCCTTTCATATATAAAAGAAGAACCCGCCTATATACAACACCTCTTAGAAACTAAGGCCGTAGCGCTCTTCTCGTGACGTCGCAAAGGAAGGCCATCGGGGGCGCGCGTCGAAGCGAGAGGCAACGCGCGTGGATCAACCGTCGTAAGGCGCTTTTAGTCGCATAAGCGTGTCTTATTAGCTAAAATGAAAGCTGCACAAAGCAACGGGTCTTGAAAACATTTTATTACACGGGCAAAGCATTACACCCCTAAATAATCGGCACGAAATGGAACGAGGTATGCGTATAAGACGTCTATAGAATAATGTGATTGTTTAAGTCGAAAGCATTGAGTCACAAAATTATTGCTGTATGAATGCACATTTTGTACAGAAATACTTCTACAAAATGGCGAGACACGCAGTGATTTCTACACAGCAAAACAGATCAGTTATAAATCAGGTAGATGTAGTTAACGCGGACATGGTTAGACTAGTGTCACGATCATGTAAGCAATCTTATCGCGTGCAGTCACTGAATTGTTGCATTATACCAAGCCACATGGCAAAATGAATGTAATTTCGATCGAATGACATTATGGGGTCGACAAATCAGCTTGCGACGCTCGTATAATTACTCAAGACCGCGAGCTAATTAAATCCCGTATCATTTAATGAAAATGTTTTTCCGTGTGGCAGGGGTACTAAACTTACCATTTAAGTCAACTAATTTACTTCTCCCTATGGGCTCGAGCTGCCTTAGAACAAAGTATAACTTATTTTGTATACAATAATACTATTATATAAACGCGGTAAAGGCAATAAAATAACATTAGTATAAATAAACACATAAGCACAAACAACGCACTTTGTATAATCACACAAACTTGTTATTTGTCTTCGAGTTAAAACTATAGAATATTACCACGGAAATTTATAAATGTCGACGCAACAGCACATGGATAACGACGAAGAACAAAATTTCATTCTATCACAAGGTTAAAAAAATAATAATAAAAAAATCGTCTGCAGCACTTTACTCGCGTCCTACATGACCAAAAAGGCCCGGAAATAAGTTGTTTCTCACCTGTCGATCGTATCCATACGTCCCGGAATATCCGCCACGAAAACATTTGAACACGAACTCCAAGAAGTATCTCTTTATCGAGAGAGAGGTCTATCGATATTCGACCAGTATCGATCGTTGACTAGTTGCCACACATGTCACTCAAACCGTAGCAGGACTTGTTGCACGAATCCACGTAAATGCCGTAATATCAAGCAAACACAAAAAACCGCCCGAGACTGTGGCGACGACAGAAAATGACGGGAAGGAAACAAGTCTCGAAAAGAACCACACACGAGCACCGGCAGCAGTGTCGGACGAAAGGCTTAACGTTGTCAAACCATCTCTTGCTCGTGTGCGCTCCCCGCGGCGATGACTGGATTTTTTTGCGGTTCCGGTTCATTCGAAAAGTGTGGGGAATTGCGGGACTGCACGTAGTCCCGCGGTTACGGGGATAATCATAAGTGTAAATTTAGTACTTTCACACTTGGTAATGCGTTGTATATTACGTTTATATTATATATATAATAAATTGTACAAGACTAAGCTTTTAAAACGTATATTAATGTCGGATAAAGGCGCACGAACACCACCGCGCCGCTTGACAAGAAACATTTTTTTCACGTCGGTACCAGATATTTTTTTACGTAGTTGCGCCATGGCCTTCCTTCTCCGACATTGTGACGTAACCACTCGGAGCGCTACGGCCTTATTTCTAGGAGGTGTTGCTATATACCCCGTTTCACCTTACGTCCGGACGCAGTGTATGTCATGAGTTCTCTTAGCCAATCCTGTTCTGTGGACATGGCCCGTGATACGCATTCCGCGCGTCGCTGTGCTCCCTCTTTAGGGTCACGTGACACTCACACGGCCTCCGATTGGCTCCGATGGCTCGTAACATCCGCTGCGTTCAAACGTAAGATGAAACGGAGTATAGAAACTGATTTAATTGTTGCTGCAGCACCGTGATGAATAGGGCGCACAGAGTTAGGGACTCCCGAAGAGCAGCGTGAATACTGGCGGCGGCAAAAAGAAAAGAAACGGCAATACGACCAGCGGCGGCGTGCTGCGACCGGTGGCGGCATTTCGTATAGTGCAGTAGGCAGTCGTTGCAGGTAATACCACAGCTTCGCTGACCAACCACCTTCACAACGTAAATGGGTCATTCCATGTCAAACGTCCCAGACGTTGCGCTCGACCCCTTCCGATTTCTACAAAAAAATATTCATGGCCTTTTGCCGCAATGTTTGTAGCCATGCCCTGAAATATTTTTGGCGAAAAAATTGTTTTGATGACGTGAGCGCGGTTTTAACTTTTAAAAACAGCGTGAAACTAGGCATCACTCAATAATTGATGAAAAATCAGCTTTTTAGTGAAACACCCAACAATATTTTTTCTTAAATTTGCACGGCTTTCGACTTACAATGTGGTTGGGCTTGTAAAGTTTTGTTTAATTTAAATATTTTTAAAAAACTAAAAACTTTGAAAATTTTAACATTTTTGTTATTTTATCAAAAATATCTAATTGCTCCCGGGACTTAATATAACTTTTTACCGGCTGCCCTGCAGGTATATAATCTATAAAAAATGTTTAAAACCGCTCAATTAAATATCTCGCAGTAAACAAAAATCCTGAAGTTGCAAAAAGTGTGTTTTGACGCATAAACAGCCGTTTATTTCACCCTGAGGTGGTCCAAGTAAAAATACAAAATATGGTGGGTTTGGAAGAACAATCGATAATCTTTTGATTCTGAAAGTTTAATCAAAGTAATTTTTGTTTAAAGCGAGAAAACAATTTTTGAAGTTGAACTCTCGCACCACAATCCGGCGTCGCTTCTTAACGCCTCTTCGCCGCACAGCACGCCACCTGCGACGATAGCTGACACGATTAGGTCCAAAGAAAGAACGGAGTTTTCTGCCGCTTCCCCTTGTCCGTCTTTCCGGCTGCAAGGGAAGAAACGGCGGGTATCGTGTAATAATCGGAGGTGCCGCCAGCGCGTAGCAATAGCAGGCCCGTTGTGCCCTTTGTACCCGAGGGCGGCTCGAAACGCGATGCCTAATACGGGCGGCATCAGTTGACGTGGACTTCTCCTAAAAGGGAAACGCGATAATATCGCCGCGAAATCTAGCTGTCACGCATACTGCGGTGAAAAGCGGAACTATTCAGCGACGCAAGAATTTGCCGTTTCAAAGCCGATTTAAACACAAACGAGGCGTGAGCCTCCAACTGCGCGCATTCGTTAACACCACATCGCCTCGTCGTATGAGATTGCCCGTTCACGGGGCTTTTGTGTTGCTGTCTACATCTGTCCTGACGTCGAGAAGAGAGTGATTGCGATGTGTACGTAAGAAACAGCTAGCTTACTAGTGGATGCTCTTACCTGGCAGCGCTAAGCATTTGCTGATATCAAGACAGTGGAAGTCCACAGGAGGACACAGCCGCGCAAAACGGTCAAAATAGGAAAAGCCATAAAGCAACAAGAGTAGAAAAAAGCCTCTTCCCACCAAGATGTACCCGACAACTCGAGGTCCTGCTTTCTACCTGCGTGCGCACACCGTGACACCGTCGCACGCTTTGCCGGGCTCGACGGTGGCGTGCTGTGCAGAGAAGAGGCGCAAGGAACGACGCCAGGTTGCGGCGCGAAAGCTCAACTTCAAAATGTTTTTTTCCTCTTTAGAACAAAATTACTTTAATTAAACTTTCAAGAACAAAAGGAAATAAACTCTTTTGTAGAAGTCACCATGTTACGTATTTTTCTTTGGGCCACCTCAAGGCAGAATTGACGGCTCTTTAAACGGCAAAACGCAATTTTGCACAAATTTAGTTTTTTTTCTTTCTGCAAGATATTTAGTTGTACGGCCTGAAACCTTTTTTTGTGTACAGTATACCTACAGGGCTGTCAATAAGAGTATTTACAGTCGCATGCAGCAAAGCCATAGTTTGTAACAAAACTAAAAATATGCTAAAATGCTCATATATTCCTTATTTTTTAAAACTGCTTCGAGCATACCAAATTCCATGACCATGATCCTTATTACATAGCAATCCAAATACCGTAGGGTTTTTAGGCAAAAATATTCCAGTGTTCCGTAAAAAAATCTTACTTTTCATCAATTATTGAATGACTCGTAGTTCCACCCCCTTTTACTAGTTCAAACCGCCATCACCCCATGAAATTTGTTTTTCGTCAAAAAATATGTTAGAGAGGCACCACAAACGTTACGGTGAAGAGCCATCAATTTTATTTTAGGAATCGGAGGTGGCCGTGGGACCTTTGGCATGGCATGGAGAAGTCCTGGTCACTTGATGCCGCCCGTCGTTTAGGCATCGCGTTTCGAGCCGCCCTCGGGTACAAAGGGCACAACGGGCCTGCTATTGCTACGCGCTGGCGGCACCTCCGATTATTACACGATACCCGCCGTTTCTTCCCTTGCAGCCGGAAAGACGGACAAGGGGAAGCGGCAGAAAACTCCGTTCTTTCTTTGGACCTAATCGTGTCAGCTATCGTCGCAGGTGGCGTGCTGTGCGGCGAAGAGGCGTTAAGAAGCGACGCCGGGTTGTGGTGCGAGAGTTCAACTTCAAAAATTGTTTTCTCGCTTTAAACAAAAATTACTTTGATTAAACTTTCAGAATCAAAAGATTATCGATTGTTCTTCCAAACCCACCATATTTTGTATTTTTACTTGGACCACCTCAGGGTGAAATAAACGGCTGTTTATGCGTCAAAACGCACTTTTTTGCAACTTCAGGATTTTTGTTTACTGCGAGATATTTAATTGAGCGGTTTTAAACATTTTTCATAGATTATATACCTGCAGGGCAGCCGGTAAAAAGTTCTATTAAGTCCCGGGAGCAATTAGATATTTTTTAATAAAATAACAAAAATGTTAAAATTTTCAAATATTTTTAGTTTTTTTTATAAATATTTAAATTAAACAAAACTTCACAAGCCCAACCACATTGTAAGTCGAAAGCCGTGCAAATTTAAGAAAAATATATTGTTAGGTGTTTCACTAAAAAGCTGATTTTTCATCAATTATTGAGTGATGCCTAGTTTCACGCTGTTTTTAAAAGTTAAAACCGCGCTCACGTCATCAAAAATTTTTTTCGCCAAAAATATTTCAGGGCATGGCTACGGACATTGCGGCAAAAGGCCATGAATTTTGTTTTAGAAATCGGAAGGGGTCGAGCGCAACGTCTGGGACGTTTGACATGGAATGACCCAAATTGGAGCCCCAATTTTTTTAGTACAACGTGTTTTGCCGAATGTTTCTGCTTAGTGCTACGAGTATTAATTACTCTACACGGCTTATGGCCAGGGAAAAATGTCATGTAACGTCCCAAAATACTTACTGTGATCTTAGGGTTTGCTGTGTTTTATTTACAGTAATTATAACTGGACCACCAAAGTGTGTACTTCACTAGAAGATCAGACGTAAATAAATCCACATGTTTCTTTTTAATTATATTGTCGTTACGGTAATCACGTAACATCTTCAGCGGTGAAATGTCTCAAGTGGCTGTTATTGTAGCGTTAGCTTTCGATCAAGTTATTCGCAGTTTAACAAAATGACTCGTCGATAAAGATATTTTGACGAAACGATTTCCACTAGAAGCTTGCCTATGTTTTTTGTTTTTCTAATTTTAATTTTATATAATGATTTTAGTTTTTTTAAATTTAAGCTAGGTTTTTAAATTGTGTGCCACTTCAAAATGCAACTTTTTCTTCAATAAATCTGTAAGGTTTTATAGTCACCCACACTTTATATTGGGAGTGGTCTAGGCCAACTCGTCGAAAGCCAACTCGTCGACGGCCCATTCGTCGAATAGGCCAATTTGTCATAAGGCAACTAGTTGAAGGAAAACTCGTCGAAGAGGCCAACTGGTCGCCGCTTTTTCAAAGCCGAAATACAGTATATCATTTTTGTCCTGCAATTTTATGGCCTGCAGACACTGCCCTCTCGTTATCCGTAAAATCGCCGCAAGTTTATTGACCTCCAGTGTGCTCTTTCTTGTCGAAGATAACTTACCGCTTTCGCCGCTTTCACTGTGCAGTGGGGGACGGTCACTACGCCCCGCGTGAATCACTGGGGCGCGTGTTAACCTACAAGGCCCACGCTTTCACGACGCTTCGCGGCGACAGTCTGCGGCGGCTCATTGTAAAATGTTAACCTACGTGGCTCACCCGTTCACGCCGCTTCGGGGCGACAGTCTGCAGCGGCTCATTACAAAAAACAACAACAACAGAGTAATGAAGAAAAGGAATAAAAGGACGATCCAGAAATGATATATTTCTCAACTTGTCTCAAGGTTCTGTCCCGTCTTCGCCCTCTTGTAATTTTTTTTGTCTGGTGATCTAACAAGGGCGCTGTCTCTAGTCAAGCGCAAATAGAAATTTAGGGTAAAAAAAATATCAAGAAACCAGGAACTTCGACCTCGGACAGCCGGTCAACCCATTCGACGAATAAACCCTTCGACAGATTGCCCCTCTCGACAAGTTGCCCTTCGACGAATTGCCCTATTACGAATCGGCCTATTCGACGAATTTGTCGTCCACGAGTTGGCCGTTGGTGAGCTGGCTTTCGACAAGTCGGCCGGATTCCATTTTGGGAGCATTCACGTCTTCATTGTAATTACCAAAATAATAAACGTGGTGCTGCTGCTGATAAAACTGCCCCTATTTTTTTTAAATCATAAACCACGTGACCCTGATCGAGCGGTTGGACATTTTAAGTAATACAGGCTATCTACGCCTGCTTCGTCTTCTCGTTTACTGAGCTGCCTCTGTGCTCTATTCTCGTTCGCCATTTCGAAACTGTTTGGGATATGAGAAAAATTTATCTGAAATCGCGCATTTCCACCGCATCAATATACAGCGTAAACCCTCCCCCCCAAAAAAAAATACAACGTCTTTTTTCTTGCAAAAAATAAACGAGGCATCGCCGAACATTCAGCTTCTGCCCAAATGTAGACCTAACGGTCCGTTACAAATGTTATAAGCGATTTTCTGCAAATTTCAATGGGAAAATGCGTTTCGTTCTTGGTAACTGGTGCCATTCAACTCCATGCATTCGAAGCAACTGCTTTGGACCACTAGCGCCACATTTGGGGAGAGGGGGGGGTGAATGACGTTCCACAAAATAAAATTTATTTTCGCGGGAAAAAACTTTTTACACACACACAGACACACACACACACACACACACACACACATACATATATATATATATATATATATATATATATATATATATATATATTTGGTTGTGGGTATGTTTATACAGCCTTGAAGTTATCTGCCTTCAACGAGCGACTTGTCTCTCAGCTGTAGATGAGCAATTTAGCCGGTGCAGAACAACCGCTATACTAGGGGCTTGGAGTGAGATGTGAGGGCTCCGGCCTGCCTCACCCCTCAGGTCCCGGCCACGCTCGCTTGATGCCAAGGGACGAGCGGTGAGGCAGGCCAGGAGCGTGCTCCTGGCCTGCCTCACCCCTCAGGTCCCTGGCCACGCTCGCTTGATGCCAAGGGACGAGCGGTGAGGCAGGCCAGGAGCTTGCTCCTGGCCTGCCTCACCCCTCAGGTCCCTGGCCACGCTCGCTTGATGCCAAGGGACGAGCGGTGAGGCAGGCCAGGAGCTTGCTCCTGGGCCTGCCTCACCCCTCAGGTCCCTGGCCACGCTCGCTTGATGCCAAGGGACGAGCGGTGAGGCAGGCCAGGAGCTTGCTCCTGGGCCTGCCTCACCCCTCAGGTCCCTGGCCACGCTCGCTTGATGCCAAGGGACGAGCGGTGAGGCAGGCCAGGAGCTTGCTCCTGGCCTGCCTCACCCCTCAGGTCCCTGGCCACGCTCGCTTGATGCCAAGGGACGAGCGGTGAGGCAGGCCAGGAGCTTGCTCCTGGCCTGCCTCACCCCTCAGGTCCCTGGCCACGCTCGCTTGATGCCAAGGGACGAGCGGTGAGGCAGGCCAGGAGCTTGCTCCTGGCCTGCCTCACCCCTCAGGTCCCTGGCCACGCTCGCTTGATGCCAAGGGACGAGCGGTGAGGCAGGCCAGGAGCTTGCTCCTGGCCTGCCTCACCCCTCAGGTCCCTGGCCACGCTCGCTTGATGCCAAGGGACGAGCGGTGAGGCAGGCCAGGAGCTTGCTCCTGGGCCTGCCTCACCCCTCAGGTCCCTGGCCACGCTCGCTTGATGCCAAGGGACGAGCGGTGAGGCAGGCCAGGAGCTTGCTCCTGGGCCTGCCTCACCCCTCAGGTCCCTGGCCACGCTCGCTTGATGCCAAGGGACGAGCGGTGAGGCAGGCCAGGAGCCTGCTCCTGGGCCTGCCTCACCCCTCAGGTCCCTGGCCACGCTCGCTTGATGCCAAGGGACGAGCGGTGAGGCAGGCCAGGAGCTTGCTCCTGGGCCTGCCTCACCCCTCAGGTCCCTGGCCACGCTCGCTTGATGCCAAGGGACGAGCGGTGAGGCAGGGCCAGGAGCTTGCTCCTGGGCCTGCCTCACCCCTCAGGTCCCTGGCCACGCTCGCTTGATGCCAAGGGACGAGCGGTGAGGCAGGCCAGGAGCTTGCTCCTGGCCTGCCTCACCCCTCAGGTCCCTGGCCACGCTCGCTTGATGCCAAGGGACGAGCGGTGAGGCAGGCCAGGAGCTTGCTCCTGGGCCTGCCTCACCCCTCAGGTCCCTGGCCACGCTCGCTTGATGCCAAGGGACGAGCGGTGAGGCAGGCCAGGAGCTTGCTCCTGGGCCTGCCTCACCCCTCAGGTCCCTGGCCACGCTCGCTTGATGCCAAGGGACGAGCGGTGAGGCAGGGCCAGGAGCTTGCTCCTGGGCCTGCCTCACCCCTCAGGTCCCTGGCCACGCTCGCTTGATGCCAAGGGACGAGCGGTGAGGCAGGGCCAGGAGCTTGCTCCTGGGCCTGCCTCACCCCTCAGGTCCCTGGCCACGCTCGCTTGATGCCAAGGGACGAGCGGTGAGGCAGGCCAGGAGCTTGCTCCTGGGCCTGCCTCACCCCTCAGGTCCCTGGCCACGCTCGCTTGATGCCAAGGGACGAGCGGTGAGGCAGGGCCAGGAGCTTGCTCCTGGGCCTGCCTCACCCCTCAGGTCCCTGGCCACGCTCGCTTGATGCCAAGGGACGAGCGGTGAGGCAGGGCCAGGAGCTTGCTCCTGGGCCTGCCTCACCCCTCAGGTCCCTGGCCACGCTCGCTTGATGCCAAGGGACGAGCGGTGAGGCAGGGCCAGGAGCTTGCTCCTGGCCTGCCTCACCCCTCAGGTCCCTGGCCACGCTCGCTTGATGCCAAGGGACGAGCGGTGAGGCAGGGCCAGGAGCTTGCTCCTGGGCCTGCCTCACCCCTCAGGTCCCTGGCCACGCTCGCTTGATGCCAAGGGACGAGCGGTGAGGCAGGGCCAGGAGCTTGCTCCTGGGCCTGCCTCACCCCTCAGGTCCCTGGCCACGCTCGCTTGATGCCAAGGGACGAGCGGTGAGGCAGGGCCAGGAGCTTGCTCCTGGGCCTGCCTCACCCCTCAGGTCCCTGGCCACGCTCGCTTGATGCCAAGGGACGAGCGGTGAGGCAGGGCCAGGAGCTTGCTCCTGGGCCTGCCTCACCCCTCAGGTCCCTGGCCACGCTCGCTTGATGCCAAGGGACGAGCGGTGAGGCAGGGCCAGGAGCTTGCTCCTGGGCCTGCCTCACCCCTCAGGTCCCTGGCCACGCTCGCTTGATGCCAAGGGACGAGCGGTGAGGCAGGGCCAGGAGCTTGCTCCTGGGCCTGCCTCACCCCTCAGGTCCCTGGCCACGCTCGCTTGATGCCAAGGGACGAGCGGTGAGGCAGGGCCAGGAGCTTGCTCCTGGGCCTGCCTCACCCCTCAGGTCCCTGGCCACGCTCGCTTGATGCCAAGGGACGAGCGGTGAGGCAGGGCCAGGAGCTTGCTCCTGGGCCTGCCTCACCCCTCAGGTCCCTGGCCACGCTCGCTTGATGCCAAGGGACGAGCGGTGAGGCAGGGCCAGGAGCTTGCTCCTGGGCCTGCCTCACCCCTCAGGTCCCTGGCCACGCTCGCTTGATGCCAAGGGACGAGCGGTGAGGCAGGGCCAGGAGCTTGCTCCTGGGCCTGCCTCACCCCTCAGGTCCCTGGCCACGCTCGCTTGATGCCAAGGGACGAGCGGTGAGGCAGGGCCAGGAGCTTGCTCCTGGGCCTGCCTCACCCCTCAGGTCCCTGGCCACGCTCGCTTGATGCCAAGGGACGAGCGGTGAGGCAGGGCCAGGAGCTTGCTCCTGGGCCTGCCTCACCCCTCAGGTCCCTGGCCACGCTCGCTTGATGCCAAGGGACGAGCGGTGAGGCAGGGCCAGGAGCTTGCTCCTGGGCCTGCCTCACCCCTCAGGTCCCTGGCCACGCTCGCTTGATGCCAAGGGACGAGCGGTGAGGCAGGGCCAGGAGCTTGCTCCTGGGCCTGCCTCACCCCTCAGGTCCCTGGCCACGCTCGCTTGATGCCAAGGGACGAGCGGTGAGGCAGGGCCAGGAGCTTGCTCCTGGGCCTGCCTCACCCCTCAGGTCCCTGGCCACGCTCGCTTGATGCCAAGGGACGAGCGGTGAGGCAGGGCCAGGAGCTTGCTCCTGGGCCTGCCTCACCCCTCAGGTCCCTGGCCACGCTCGCTTGATGCCAAGGGACGAGCGGTGAGGCAGGGCCAGGAGCTTGCTCCTGGGCCTGCCTCACCCCTCAGGTCCCTGGCCACGCTCGCTTGATGCCAAGGGACGAGCGGTGAGGCAGGGCCAGGAGCTTGCTCCTGGGCCTGCCTCACCCCTCAGGTCCCTGGCCACGCTCGCTTGATGCCAAGGGACGAGCGGTGAGGCAGGGCCAGGAGCTTGCTCCTGGGCCTGCCTCACCCCTCAGGTCCCTGGCCACGCTCGCTTGATGCCAAGGGACGAGCGGTGAGGCAGGGCCAGGAGCTTGCTCCTGGGCCTGCCTCACCCCTCAGGTCCCTGGCCACGCTCGCTTGATGCCAAGGGACGAGCGGTGAGGCAGGGCCAGGAGCTTGCTCCTGGGCCTGCCTCACCCCTCAGGTCCCTGGCCACGCTCGCTTGATGCCAAGGGACGAGCGGTGAGGCAGGGCCAGGAGCTTGCTCCTGGGCCTGCCTCACCCCTCAGGTCCCTGGCCACGCTCGCTTGATGCCAAGGGACGAGCGGTGAGGCAGGGCCAGGAGCTTGCTCCTGGGCCTGCCTCACCCCTCAGGTCCCTGGCCACGCTCGCTTGATGCCAAGGGACGAGCGGTGAGGCAGGGCCAGGAGCTTGCTCCTGGGCCTGCCTCACCCCTCAGGTCCCTGGCCACGCTCGCTTGATGCCAAGGGACGAGCGGTGAGGCAGGGCCAGGAGCTTGCTCCTGGGCCTGCCTCACCCCTCAGGTCCCTGGCCACGCTCGCTTGATGCCAAGGGACGAGCGGTGAGGCAGGGCCAGGAGCTTGCTCCTGGGCCTGCCTCACCCCTCAGGTCCCTGGCCACGCTCGCTTGATGCCAAGGGACGAGCGGTGAGGCAGGGCCAGGAGCTTGCTCCTGGGCCTGCCTCACCCCTCAGGTCCCTGGCCACGCTCGCTTGATGCCAAGGGACGAGCGGTGAGGCAGGGCCAGGAGCTTGCTCCTGGGCCTGCCTCACCCCTCAGGTCCCTGGCCACGCTCGCTTGATGCCAAGGGACGAGCGGTGAGGCAGGGCCAGGAGCTTGCTCCTGGGCCTGCCTCACCCCTCAGGTCCCTGGCCACGCTCGCTTGATGCCAAGGGACGAGCGGTGAGGCAGGGCCAGGAGCTTGCTCCTGGGCCTGCCTCACCCCTCAGGTCCCTGGCCACGCTCGCTTGATGCCAAGGGACGAGCGGTGAGGCAGGGCCAGGAGCTTGCTCCTGGGCCTGCCTCACCCCTCAGGTCCCTGGCCACGCTCGCTTGATGCCAAGGGACGAGCGGTGAGGCAGGGCCAGGAGCTTGCTCCTGGGCCTGCCTCACCCCTCAGGTCCCTGGCCACGCTCGCTTGATGCCAAGGGACGAGCGGTGAGGCAGGGCCAGGAGCTTGCTCCTGGGCCTGCCTCACCCCTCAGGTCCCTGGCCACGCTCGCTTGATGCCAAGGGACGAGCGGTGAGGCAGGGCCAGGAGCTTGCTCCTGGGCCTGCCTCACCCCTCAGGTCCCTGGCCACGCTCGCTTGATGCCAAGGGACGAGCGGTGAGGCAGGGCCAGGAGCTTGCTCCTGGGCCTGCCTCACCCCTCAGGTCCCTGGCCACGCTCGCTTGATGCCAAGGGACGAGCGGTGAGGCAGGGCCAGGAGCTTGCTCCTGGGCCTGCCTCACCCCTCAGGTCCCTGGCCACGCTCGCTTGATGCCAAGGGACGAGCGGTGAGGCAGGGCCAGGAGCTTGCTCCTGGGCCTGCCTCACCCCTCAGGTCCCTGGCCACGCTCGCTTGATGCCAAGGGACGAGCGGTGAGGCAGGGCCAGGAGCTTGCTCCTGGGCCTGCCTCACCCCTCAGGTCCCTGGCCACGCTCGCTTGATGCCAAGGGACGAGCGGTGAGGCAGGGCCAGGAGCTTGCTCCTGGGCCTGCCTCACCCCTCAGGTCCCTGGCCACGCTCGCTTGATGCCAAGGGACGAGCGGTGAGGCAGGGCCAGGAGCTTGCTCCTGGGCCTGCCTCACCCCTCAGGTCCCTGGCCACGCTCGCTTGATGCCAAGGGACGAGCGGTGAGGCAGGGCCAGGAGCTTGCTCCTGGGCCTGCCTCACCCCTCAGGTCCCTGGCCACGCTCGCTTGATGCCAAGGGACGAGCGGTGAGGCAGGGCCAGGAGCTTGCTCCTGGGCCTGCCTCACCCCTCAGGTCCCTGGCCACGCTCGCTTGATGCCAAGGGACGAGCGGTGAGGCAGGGCCAGGAGCTTGCTCCTGGGCCTGCCTCACCCCTCAGGTCCCTGGCCACGCTCGCTTGATGCCAAGGGACGAGCGGTGAGGCAGGGCCAGGAGCTTGCTCCTGGGCCTGCCTCACCCCTCAGGTCCCTGGCCACGCTCGCTTGATGCCAAGGGACGAGCGGTGAGGCAGGGCCAGGAGCTTGCTCCTGGGCCTGCCTCACCCCTCAGGTCCCTGGCCACGCTCGCTTGATGCCAAGGGACGAGCGGTGAGGCAGGGCCAGGAGCTTGCTCCTGGGCCTGCCTCACCCCTCAGGTCCCTGGCCACGCTCGCTTGATGCCAAGGGACGAGCGGTGAGGCAGGGCCAGGAGCTTGCTCCTGGGCCTGCCTCACCCCTCAGGTCCCTGGCCACGCTCGCTTGATGCCAAGGGACGAGCGGTGAGGCAGGGCCAGGAGCTTGCTCCTGGGCCTGCCTCACCCCTCAGGTCCCTGGCCACGCTCGCTTGATGCCAAGGGACGAGCGGTGAGGCAGGGCCAGGAGCTTGCTCCTGGGCCTGCCTCACCCCTCAGGTCCCTGGCCACGCTCGCTTGATGCCAAGGGACGAGCGGTGAGGCAGGGCCAGGAGCTTGCTCCTGGGCCTGCCTCACCCCTCAGGTCCCTGGCCACGCTCGCTTGATGCCAAGGGACGAGCGGTGAGGCAGGGCCAGGAGCTTGCTCCTGGGCCTGCCTCACCCCTCAGGTCCCTGGCCACGCTCGCTTGATGCCAAGGGACGAGCGGTGAGGCAGGGCCAGGAGCTTGCTCCTGGGCCTGCCTCACCCCTCAGGTCCCTGGCCACGCTCGCTTGATGCCAAGGGACGAGCGGTGAGGCAGGGCCAGGAGCTTGCTCCTGGGCCTGCCTCACCCCTCAGGTCCCTGGCCACGCTCGCTTGATGCCAAGGGACGAGCGGTGAGGCAGGGCCAGGAGCTTGCTCCTGGGCCTGCCTCACCCCTCAGGTCCCTGGCCACGCTCGCTTGATGCCAAGGGACGAGCGGTGAGGCAGGGCCAGGAGCTTGCTCCTGGGCCTGCCTCACCCCTCAGGTCCCTGGCCACGCTCGCTTGATGCCAAGGGACGAGCGGTGAGGCAGGGCCAGGAGCTTGCTCCTGGGCCTGCCTCACCCCTCAGGTCCCTGGCCACGCTCGCTTGATGCCAAGGGACGAGCGGTGAGGCAGGGCCAGGAGCTTGCTCCTGGGCCTGCCTCACCCCTCAGGTCCCTGGCCACGCTCGCTTGATGCCAAGGGACGAGCGGTGAGGCAGGGCCAGGAGCTTGCTCCTGGGCCTGCCTCACCCCTCAGGTCCCTGGCCACGCTCGCTTGATGCCAAGGGACGAGCGGTGAGGCAGGGCCAGGAGCTTGCTCCTGGGCCTGCCTCACCCCTCAGGTCCCTGGCCACGCTCGCTTGATGCCAAGGGACGAGCGGTGAGGCAGGGCCAGGAGCTTGCTCCTGGGCCTGCCTCACCCTCAGGTCCCTGGCCACGCTCGCTTGATGCCAAGGGACGAGCGGTGAGGCAGGGCCAGGAGCTTGCTCCTGGGCCTGCCTCACCCCTCAGGTCCCTGGCCACGCTCGCTTGATGCCAAGGGACGAGCGGTGAGGCAGGGCCAGGAGCTTGCTCCTGGGCCTGCCTCACCCCTCAGGTCCCTGGCCACGCTCGCTTGATGCCAAGGGACGAGCGGTGAGGCAGGGCCAGGAGCTTGCTCCTGGGCCTGCCTCACCCCTCAGGTCCCTGGCCACGCTCGCTTGATGCCAAGGGACGAGCGGTGAGGCAGGGCCAGGAGCTTGCTCCTGGGCCTGCCTCACCCCTCAGGTCCCTGGCCACGCTCGCTTGATGCCAAGGGACGAGCGGTGAGGCAGGGCCAGGAGCTTGCTCCTGGGCCTGCCTCACCCCTCAGGTCCCTGGCCACGCTCGCTTGATGCCAAGGGACGAGCGGTGAGGCAGGGCCAGGAGCTTGCTCCTGGGCCTGCCTCACCCCTCAGGTCCCTGGCCACGCTCGCTTGATGCCAAGGGACGAGCGGTGAGGCAGGGCCAGGAGCTTGCTCCTGGGCCTGCCTCACCCCTCAGGTCCCTGGCCACGCTCGCTTGATGCCAAGGGACGAGCGGTGAGGCAGGGCCAGGAGCTTGCTCCTGGGCCTGCCTCACCCCTCAGGTCCCTGGCCACGCTCGCTTGATGCCAAGGGACGAGCGGTGAGGCAGGGCCAGGAGCTTGCTCCTGGGCCTGCCTCACCCCTCAGGTCCCTGGCCACGCTCGCTTGATGCCAAGGGACGAGCGGTGAGGCAGGGCCAGGAGCTTGCTCCTGGGCCTGCCTCACCCCTCAGGTCCCTGGCCACGCTCGCTTGATGCCAAGGGACGAGCGGTGAGGCAGGGCCAGGAGCTTGCTCCTGGGCCTGCCTCACCCCTCAGGTCCCTGGCCACGCTCGCTTGATGCCAAGGGACGAGCGGTGAGGCAGGGCCAGGAGCTTGCTCCTGGGCCTGCCTCACCCCTCAGGTCCCTGGCCACGCTCGCTTGATGCCAAGGGACGAGCGGTGAGGCAGGGCCAGGAGCTTGCTCCTGGGCCTGCCTCACCCCTCAGGTCCCTGGCCACGCTCGCTTGATGCCAAGGGACGAGCGGTGAGGCAGGGCCAGGAGCTTGCTCCTGGGCCTGCCTCACCCCTCAGGTCCCTGGCCACGCTCGCTTGATGCCAAGGGACGAGCGGTGAGGCAGGGCCAGGAGCTTGCTCCTGGGCCTGCCTCACCCCTCAGGTCCCTGGCCACGCTCGCTTGATGCCAAGGGACGAGCGGTGAGGCAGGGCCAGGAGCTTGCTCCTGGGCCTGCCTCACCCCTCAGGTCCCTGGCCACGCTCGCTTAAGAGGGAGTCATCTCCGATAGGAACTTTTCGAGAATCCAGATGGCGCGGCCGAAACGGCGTGAAAAGGCGCTCTCCCTCCGACGCGAATGAGTGCGTAATGTAGTGCGGCGGGCCGCGGGGCGCCCGGGGGGCCGGGGCGGCCAGGCCGGCGGCGGCAGTCGCCCCGAGGGGTTAGAGGAGCACGGTAGGTGCGTGTTCGCGGTGAGTGACTTCCTCCGAGGATTCGCAGATATCTTGTGGTCCGTGCGGCGGTGACGGCTGTTCGCGCTCGATCGCTCTGTTGTGGTCGTGGTCGTTATTGGTTGAGAAAGCCTAGACTTTTCAGTTGCGATATGTCAGTCGGCTGGCCTTCCCGAAGAGAAGAACCATAATCAAGAGGTAAGCACTTTAGTTATGATTTCTGTCGCAAGTTAGGTACATTTTCACTTTATCAGAATCGTGCGATTGCCGCGATCAATTGAGAGTCACTTTGTGTACTTCAGGTTGGTGTGGACCACACATTGAATATCCGTACAGCTTCTAATGTAAACAGGTTGCTCCCAGATGCGGATGTGTTCGAGGGACGAACTACGTCCCTATCATTGCCTAGTTTTGAAATCTTTATGAAAGCTCGCCACTAGCGGTCACTTGGTGCCCTGCATTGAACAGAATTATTGACTCACTTTTTAACCAATCTGCTATTTATACGTTCTAGCGCAAGACTTGGTCGGCTCGGCAAACAGTCTTATCGACTCCAGTTTGTGACCGCCTCCAGTGCTTCAACTTGGGCGGTCCCGTGCCTGAAGACTGTGCTAATCTGCAATCAAGGGACATGATGTTATCGTTCTATGCGCGGGCCTTTGAAACATTAACTTGTTATCGTCTTCACTGTGTTGGGGTTGTGGGGGAAGGACGAAGTCCTGCTACAGTATTCTGAGTGAGGACAGGAACAACATGCGTTCTTTCAATCGGGGTGCTCGAGAACGTTTCCACTTGCGTCTATTTTCCAAATTTAGCTGAATTTCATAATTGCAATACGAGACTGCGACCGCGCAATGTGAATAAAATCTCCTGGGTGCTTGTTTTGCACTTGACTGACCACCAGTTTTCGTTTCTACATTTCTTGTTGTGTCTCTATAGTCGTTCCTAAGTTTGATTTCTCCTCGACTACTAAGATCCCTCTTTTGTACTGGAAAAAGTAAAGGTAGAAAATATGTTACGTAAAGGGTCCAATTTTCCTATTTGCTAAAAGAACGCATTAAAATGTGATGTTGCACGCGTATTCTACATAAATAAAACGTAAAGAGGCCACCTAGCTCGATATTTGTGCGTCAAATGTGCACGCAGTTGTGTTATGTTATGCCGCGGCAGTTTTCTCTAGGACGACTCTGTCTTCAGATAAGAACGGCCGACCGTGTCCGGTGACAGTTTTTAATTTTGACCAGAAAAATGCATCTTGCTGCCTCAATGCACAGAAAAACGGAACCAATCCTTGTTTTAAAAAAAACCAAAATTGCCTCAAGAAAAAAAAAGTCATAAACACCTGTTCAATCTGAAGCGTTGTCTGTGGATTTCGCAAAATTTGCATTTCATGCAGCTCTCCCCCTAATTGTGTTGTGGCTACTGGCCCGGAAATATTTACTGACAAGGTAAGTATGGGGATGGTTGACCCAAATTATTTTTCACGACATATCGACGTCGTTATTTTGAAATAAAAAATCGCATAGACGGCACATTGCGCAATACTGCCTAAGTTCTATTTTTTTCCTCCGCATTTACTCAAGTTAGGATTTTCAAACTTTGCCAGCGTGTTGTCCTCCATTTGGCTATAAATATTGTTGTCCTGGTTAATGGAAAAAGTTCATGAGAAACGCTCAAATAAAGGCATTTTACTAAACCGCATACTTTTGCAAATCAATTTAAAAAAAAATGCCATCTTCGATTTTTTTAACTTTTCCAAACTAACGCCAATGATATCTACGAACATGATGTGCAAAAATATGTTGCATTGTTTCTGTGTCTTATATATAGCCGTAGTTGACAAGTTCATAATTTTTGCAGCCCGTAAAAGTGCTTCGGGGTGGGCTTTGCTAGCAAGCTATTTTTTCTTTGTACAAGATTTAAAAAAAAAAAAATTACGCATGAGCCGCAGCAATCGAGAGACGCTGGCCTGTCGCACGCTTCGCAGGGTACGTTTTCAGTAGTCGACGTGTAGCGTCTCTGTGTACGCCAAGCAAAGGAATCAACCGAAGTGGCCCCGATGGCAGATGTTTATCTCGGCGTGTAACCACTGGATAATGGGGCTGCCGAGAACAATGAGCTTGGACACGTAATCACGAAAGATATATTATTGTGCTACAATAAAAAGGACGTGGACAGGAAGGAATACACGAAGTTTCGGGCGAACGCCCTTCTTCGTGTAAGAAACAAAAAATCGGTAACAAATGCATAGCCCTCTTGTGACGTATATGACCCTTTCCTTGAAGGAAAGGGTAGTACCTATCACTTGAAGAAGGGCGTTCGCCCGAAACGTTGTATTTTCCTTCCCGTCCACGTTTTAGTTAGTGTAGCTGCATCTTTCGTGTTTTTTTTTATTAATTGGTCACCCAGAGGATCACGTCACAAAAAGCGGTGCGTTGCTTGGTGGAAAAGGAGGAAAGGCGAAACCGTTAGAGGGCACACCTTCTTCGGTTGCCATGTATTACAGAAGATATTCACATGCGTAGT
>JAZHYW010001142.1:0-43886 GCA_037355805.1 Ixodes ricinus | reverse complement strand
AAAGCTCGAAGTTCGGAGATAGCAGAAAATCTTAAGCTCCGGTGAACGAATCAAAGACATAAAATGCGCAAGCGTTCGGGGTTCATAGAAGCTCCATAAAAATCAAAACGAGGAGCTGACACATATCCAATAAGAAATACAATATTATCATTTCCGTGACATAAAGGCGCTTATTATGAACGGGGACCTGTTTTGCATGAGTAGCTGCGGTAATTTCTTATTTTTTTTACATTAAAGAGCAAAAACAAATATTTTATTAAGCTGCAATACATGTAGATACTTTCCCGTATGCAAAAACCCTTCAACTCTTTTGGCAAAAAAAGTTGAGACATTGTAATTACTAGAGTAACTGGATAGACCTTTCCAAGAAAACGGGCTTCTGGCTTGTGCCATTTTCAGCGTTCGGCCATATGGCGCGTAATTTGCTCGCTTCGCGAAGATACTAAAATGCGCGTGCTCGGCTTTGAAAATCGCACGGTGGCTGCTGTGGCATTATAACCATTGAAATGGTATATGAGCTCTGCTTTCAAAGCCAGAGTGTCGCATTCCTTTTCCTTTCGCCGCCAACTCCGCATTGGTGGAAAAGCGGTCACGTGCACCGAGCTGAATCTAACCTTCATGCTTCAAATTGACTTTGCAGGCAGCGAGTTTCGGGGGAAGCATTTCTCACGATTTCCGTTTGTGAAATTTACATCCACACTAAAATATATCTTACTGGAAGTTTTCTTGAACATTGAATACTATGCGCAGCCACTGGGTACAGTATAATCACGTTGTTTTATAACGCGAGGGATGTTTTAATATATGCTTCCAAAGTCTGGGAAGCGGACTGTACGGGGGACGGTCGCGTCGCTCGCGTCTGCGGCACTCGCAGAGCAATAGGCGACCGGCACATCCGGGCCGGGGACCTCGAACCAGACAACAACTCGCAGCTACGTCTTGTGAAAGTACGACGTTTTCGCCGGTCACTACGTTCTACCGAGGGCATACAGAAAAGCAGGAAGCAAATGACGGCACGTCGGCTCCTGCGCGACGTGTCGCCGCACTACTATCTTCAATGCTCCGCACGCTAGAGCATACCTACTCACGGCCACGCCATCCGTGCCTCCGGGACTCCTGCAGAAGTGACGGTCGCTTCCCGCAGTGAGGCTTGCGTACAACATGGCCGCCCTAAGAGCACCATTGCGAGACTCTGCCAAGGAAGCGGAGCACATAAGGTTACTTTAGTAACTACAAAAGTTTGTGAACATAAAATTTAAAAAAAACTAGATGGGTTTTCGTCTCAGCTTAAACACAAAATTGGGGGCGAATTTTTTTTTTAATTTTGATTTACAAAATACATTTTTGGTAGCATTTTTAAATTAAAGACAGCACAAACGGCAAACTTGGCGTTTTTTTTTTAAGTTGTTGATTATGATTTGCTTAGTATGATTTGGCCGAGGCGAAAATTGACGTTTCCTTCACGATTCTGGGATCGCATGTTTGACTGCTCGCTATTTTGTCACTTCTCACACTATCTTGTCACTATACACTCGTATGTGACAGCCAAAAATATAGTTGACTACGCTTAAAGAATTCAAAGAATTCTCGACTTTTAAAATATTCAACAAAAAAGGGCGTACGGAGTCGATTTGGTGATTTTTTCACAGCCTAGAAAGTTCAGACGTGTAACCTCTTAGATATATTATTTACCTTGATATCGGGAGAAAGCTCTAGCACAGTTCATTCTAATGCATACTAGTTTTGTATTATATTTACAAATAAATATTTTGTACTTACATTTCGTTGCACAGGAATTTTTAAGAACTAAGAATTTAGAAATATATTTTTTTCAAAAACTTTACTTTATACTCCTTTCACTTTTTTATTAGAGGTAAGATGCGATGGTATTTGATCACAAGATAGAACTATAACATATTGCCACGCGCGTCGCTGAGCGAGCGCGTACGTGGCCGCATGGTTACTTTGCTTGGCTGTGGCGCGAAAGATCTGCGTTCAATTCCAGAGAGCGGAATGTTCATTTATTTATTCTTTCTGCGTGGCATTCTCAGCAAATTCGAGAACTTTCTTGTCTGATCGAGTTACGAATGTTCTACGTGACGAACGTTCTAGGCCGAGTGTTCCAGAGACCCACGCGGCTACAATAGGTGCTCCGCGTGGCAAGCCGCAGTCAGTCTCGCACCAGCGTTCGATACTGCTGTTACGCCGTCATCGACGCCCGGGACGCTCTACTGTTATCTTCTGTTTCCTTTTTGTTTTGGGGCATCAAGTTCGCCCCACTAAAGGTTTAGTTTGTTTCAATTTTTGTCGCCTTATCATTTGTCATTCCTAACGCGCGCCACGTGAGGTGGCGAGAATTCTTCAGTCATCGACGGCGATTTCGGCGGAGTTCCGGAGTGCCTCGACGTAGCCCACGACTGCACCTTTTGTGAGGTGTTGCGTTTCATTTCGGAAGTTCGTCACGATGACCGAAGTGCGGCCATCCTGAAGTTCAGCTACTCCCCTTGTGACGCCGATTCCTCTTTCTAGGAGCAATTCAAGGTTTCCTTCCAGAACAATCTCGCCGCGGGTCACTGCATCGGTCACGACGGTTATGACAACACTTGATCGCGGCGGCAGGTTGACATGGTCGCCATCTACTCGGACGGCCGCCGACGCTGTTTGGGGTTGCTCTGAAGGCGGAATAGTCGTCCGCAGCGTCAATCTGTTCTTACCAAGGTCGATGACGGCGCCGTATTCCCTCAAAGAGTTCATGCCGAGAATGACGTTTCTGGCCCAGTCTTGTAGAACGACGAATTTCACAGGACACGTCTCGCCCTGAGCTTCGACGCGAGCAGTGCACCTTCCGACTGGTGTGATAAGAGTGCCTCCGGCGGTTCGAATTTGAGGTCCATCCTTCGGCGCTGTCACTTTTCGTAGGCGGCGAGAAAGCCTCCCACTCAAGACTGAGAAGTGTGCTCCAGTGTCCACGAGTGCCGATGCGTCGTGGCCGTCGATAACAACGTTTAGGTTTTACGGCACCACTGCAGGGGGTCGTTGCGATGCGTGGTGTCGGGAGAGTGGTAGCGTTCCGGCATTCTTGGCGGCTCTTTACCTCGGTCGTCTTCGGTAACGCCACCTCCGGGTGTTGCCGCACTTAGTTTTCCCGGCGACGCAGGGGAAGCAGGCTCTCTCGGCGAGGTCAGGGAGTTTGAGACACTGAACGTCAAGGTGATGGTGAGCGGGATTCACGCCGAAGAGACGGCGCTGAGGGGGCGAGCGTCGGAGGTACTCCCTGATGTCGCGAGGGCGCTCGCCGTACCTCGGGCGTGGGTCGCTCGGGTGGAACCCATGGCAGCTCCATTTGCCGGTAGGGACAACGGCAGTAGATATGGTCGGCTTCCCCGCAGTGGTAGCACAACGGGGGTCGATCGGCCGTTCTCCACACGTCGGACTTCCTCGGCGAGGGTCGGTCCGGGCGGACGTCCTGGACTTGTCCTTACTGACGTCGACGGTACTGCGGCATCGGAGGGTCTCGTCGGGGTGGCGCCGTGGCATGGCAGTTGGCTTGGGCTGGACGTCGGGCAATGGCAGCGTAGCTATAAGTCGGTTCCTCTGGCGTCGTCGTATTTATCGTAACTTCAGGTAAGAAGGATCGTTGAACCTCCTCTCGGACGACCTCGGCGATCGACGGTGAGGACGGGCGATCCGTAGTGGGGAGCATCTTGCGGAGTTCTTTACGGACGACTTCACGAATGATGTCAAGGATGCCGGGGAGGTCGAAACCAAGGTCGTATCCGAATGTCGCCAGAGTAGCTACGCCAGGGTGCCGCTACTAGTGTCTGGCGCTTGCCAGTAGGGCCCGTTTCTTATTCGTCACCTCAGTGACGAAATCGTCGACTGTTGGCAGGGGATTGCGGATAAGACCACCGAATATCTCGCTCTTCACACCCCTCATCCGGTTGCGCAGCTTCTTCTCCTATAGGTAGCCTCGATGGGGCTGTACAACACTAGAGCGCGCGACACGGAGAGCGCCGACAGCTGAGCGCCGACAGTAGAGCGCCACGACGTTGGCGCGCGCGACACTAGAGCGCCGCGACGTTAGAGCGCGCGACACTGGAGAGCGCTGGCGACGTTAGAGCGCGCGACTCAGAGCGCTGTGCAGCGACGCACAAGCAGTCGGAGTGAGTAGCCCGACTGGACCGACCACTTGTACGGGCATCGCGTGTTCTATGTAAAATTGGCAGGGATTTATACGCGGAATTCAGCAAATGAACAAAGGTTGCGAAATGGGTCGACGAAAGTTTGTGCGTGTGGCAAACCAAGAAGCGTTACACAAACTGACATCGCAGGAAAAAAAGCATATCTGTAGCGTACAGTATTTCTCGCAGGAAAAACACATTGCAGCTGACCCAGAGCCGTTTATTGAGAGAGTTTGGCCCATACATTGGTTTGGATAGGCGAGCATCTCGGGGCCAACCACAGGCCGCAGAAACAGCCCCTAGCGGTGGTCGTGTGATCTAAATATGTGACACGACTATACTTCGTTTCACCTTATGTGCGAGCGAAGGCAAAACTGGAAGCGCGAGCGCGGAAGCTCCGTGCGTTCAGGCTTTGCTCGAGCGCACGAGCTGGGGAGAAATGCAAAAAGCGCTGGTCTCGCGCTTCTAGCTTTGGCTTCGCTCGCAGATAAAGTGAAACGAAGTATAATTTGAGCCGTGCCGAGCGGAACTCCGCGTCTCAAGACGCTCGCGCACCCCACCCTTTGCACTGCTTTCTTTCAGCCAGTCTCAGGACGCTGTTCTAGCAGTGCAGACAAAGGCATGGGCACGAGCGCGTGGCTTTGGAAAGTGCCTCCTATGCACGAGGTCTCGTACAAACAAAAGCGTTTCGCTGAGCTAGGCTCACGCGCCTGTGCCTTTGTCTTCACTGCAGACATTTGTGAGATGGAGTAGAGGTCTCCTGATTGGTCGACGCTGTGTCACAAATTTAGTTTACGCTCTAAGCGTGGGGGAATCTTCGGCGCTGGCGGCGGCCTGTGCTCCGCCTATTGTCCAAGCTCTCACTGAGATACGGAATGAGCCGACCTGGAGCGCCGTCAGTTCTGCGATTTTGTGTATCACAGATATTCAGGGACGGGTGTTCCTGTATCCGTCAAAAGACTGGAAAGATCTGCATCCGATAAAATTGCGCTGAGCTTTCCTTCGATGAGTTTTTTACTGATACTTTTTTAGCGGTGAGCTTTCTTCATTACGGACATGGACGTCAGAATACCATTTAAACTTATGCGAGGGACGTCTAAATAGCCACCAAATAGATCGGAGCCCAAATGCCTGTCAAGAATAGACCAAATATAGCAAAAAGTAAACTATTTATAGTATATCCGAGAGGCGCACCGCAGCACTGTGAAGAAATCTTAGACTCGCTGCTCCACTCAACTGCAAACTTTCCGGTACCTATATGCCCCAGCCCACTCCCCTGCCCCTTTTCTCTCCGATGTCAGTAAACAATTGGTTAGAAAGAGTCGTACCCGTTTTATTTTTATTTTTTATTAAAGGCATATTCAATCAATCAAAAATCACCAATGCTTCAATCCGATGAGTCGCACAATTTTGTTCTGTCTGTGGAGCCGCGGGTACATCACACATTTTGCGGTGTTCGCTCAAATGGGGTGCGCTCTCGTGTCGCGCGCTCAACTGGTCGTGCGCTCTCGTGTCGCGCGCTCAACTGGTCATGCGCTCTCGTGTCGTGCGCTCTAGTGTCAAGCGCGCTACTGTCGCAGCGCCCTCGTGTCGCGCGCTATAACGTCGGCGCTCTAGTGTCGCGCGCTCTGAAGGCGCTCTCCCACCGTCAGCGTCGTCGCGGTGCACTGCGGCGAAGAACATGCTCGACGAAACTGGCGACAGTCATCGTTTGGGCACTGGGTCGTAGTTCGGAAGGACGTCTATCGGCCCTCTCGCGTCGGCGTCCTGGCCGGTAAATATCATCTTGAGGTTCTAGTCATCCTCACGAATTCAGAGCGAGTATTGTAACGAGTCCTTAACGGCACGCAGGCCAACAGCGTAGGTGGTCCGTTACGACGCGGAACGGGCTCCCTGTACAAGTACGGACGAAACTTCGCGACTGGCCCAGACGACCGCAAGGCATTCTTTCTCAGTGCGTGGAGTAATTATTTCTCCGCCTTGGACAGTGTCCGACTTGCTTAGGCGATGACTCGCTCGGTGCCTTCTTGCACTTGAACCAGTTCCACGCCAAGTCCTGCGTTGCTTGCGTCCATGTGAATTTCTGGTTTCCTATCCTGATCAAAATTTCCAAGAACAAGAGGAGCCTGGAGTCGTCGCCTCAGCTCGTCGAATGCCTGCTGCTGCTCCACGGCCCATTCGTACTTCTCTGCGTTTTTGTGACGTTTGTGAGCGGTGCGGAAATCCTTGCGAAATCCCGAACGAAGCGAAAATAGTAGGCACAATAGTCCAAGGAACCTTCGGACGGTCGTTCTTGTTTGTCGGCGCTGGAAATGCTGCAACGGCGCAAGTCTTCTCTGAATCTGGGCGAACGCCTTCGTTACTAACCATGTGACTAGAAGCTTGGAGTTCGTCATAGGCGGACCGACACTTTGAGGGTTTGAGGGTGAGTAAAGGCTGAACTCCATGGGACGAATATGCTGCGAATAACCGACGAATTTTGCCCGGCGGCTTTTGCACGGCGCGTGGAATCAACACAGTGGCTGCTATGTCGCGCGGAAAGCGAGCGTGCCGTCGGGCGGCGTTCGCCAGTTATTCGTCGCATAATTCGCTCCATGGGAGTTCAGCCTTAAGGCGGTCGTATGGCTTGGAGATCACTCGGAGTCGTCGCAAGTGCTGGTCCAAGTTTCCGGAAAACGGTACGACGTCGTCGAGGTAGACGAAGACAGCTCTTCCACTTTAATCCTGCCAGTACGGTGTCCATGACACGCTGGAAAGTTACTGGGCCCCGCGCATAGTCCCAAGTGCATCACTTTGAACGCGTACAGTCCATCCGGCGTGACGAAAGCTGTCTTCTCTCGGTCCCGTTCGTCGACTTCAATCTGCCAGTAGCCGCTCTCCAGGTCCATCGATGAAAAGTATTGAGAGTGGCGCAACCGGTCTAAGCGTGTTGTCGATGCGGGGGAGTAGATAGACGTCTTCCTTTATCACCGCGTTCAGCTGCCGGTAGTCTACGCAGAACCCAAGCGTCCCGTCCATTCTTCTTAACCAGTACGACTGGAAAAGGCCCCCTGACGTGCTTGAAAGGTTGGATTATGTCGTCGTTCAGCATCCCTTGAATTTGCTCCTGGGATCACTTTCCTCACTTTTACGGAGACCCTGTACGGCGACCGATGCACAGGGCGCGCGTCGTCCTCGGTAACGATGCGGTGATTCGCAACGGCGGTTTGGCGCACCTTCGACGACGTCTCAAAGCAGTCGCGGTATTCGGCGAGGAGGTTAATCAGCTGCCGTCGTTTCGGGCTCGGAGCTTCAGGGTTAAAATTGAGCTGCGCCGGCGTCGTACTGTCTTGTTCATATGGGGCGCAAGCCCCGCGGTTGTTGCCGCGTGGGAAGTCAACCTCCACCTGCCCGCGGTGCGCCCTGCCAGCCCTATGGCTGCAACGGAGGCTCTGGCGAAAACCCCCACCTGGGGTGGGGAATCCTAGCACTGGGGTTCCCCATGTGGACGGGGGGATACAAAAAGGGTCTGGTAAACCCTAGCTTTCCCCGATGGGGAAGGGAGCCCCTGCCCGGGGAGCGCGACTAGTACGTGTGGCGTGAGACGTGGGGACGGCGTGAGCACGCATGACGTGAAACGTAGGACATGTGTGGCCGCATGACGTGTGGCGGCCCTCCCAGGGAAGGGAGGGCCGCGTGACGTGAAGCGGGTTGACATGTGGGGCGTAAGACGTGCAGCGGCTCACGTGAGATCGAGACGTGTGACGCGGGACAGGAACGTCGTGTGACGATCCGGAGGGAGCATCTCAATAAGGGGAAGGCTGTCATAAAGGTGGTTCCTCTCGGTTTCTCCAATTAGGGAGGGCCCCCCAGACGGGGGGGTGACCTCCAAGGGAGCCGAGGGATATAGAAGTGATCACTGCGACGGGGCTGTGTGGTTCATGGTTGCCACTCAGTGATCGTCGGACCCGCTGTGAGGCACGCTCGTGTCTTAGTAGCGGAGTTGGAGGTGAGTCGGGCACTTGGGTACTTTTAGTACCGGTTGGTTTTCCCGGGCCGTTCCACTGGCTGTGCCATAGTACTGGTTTCATTTATCCCCCTTAACTTCCAATTGGCTTTTACAAAAATTACCGATTGATCCAAAGGATCCAATTCATTTTATTCGAATTGGCATTAAGTCTGCGGTGCCTAAAGGCGGGAGCGGACTGAGGCACATTTTTCTTGTTTCTTCTTCACGGGCCTCAACTTATAGATGTCTTGTTCATATGACCGGAAATAAAGCTCGAATATTGTTAAATGTGCGTTGTAAATCGGCTAGCTTTGTTGAGAAGTAAAACAACTTTTGCTCCAGCCTCAAATACAAATTGAAGTCTCTTTTTAAACTCACATGTCAATATAAGTAGTAATGGTGTGTAATGCATTACATCCATTGCGCAATTTCGGTCTGAATAACACCCATGCGCGGACGCTGTCACAATGTACAATAGACAAGATTCGCACTGGATTTGCGGTCAACAAATATTGTATTCTGATGTATTTTTCATAACTACAGTCAAACCTTGCTACCAATAAAACATAAAACAAATTAAAATAGCTTTAAAAATAATCCCAAGTTCACAGTTTTCCCTAAACATTCGCTCATGAAATGTATATAATCGGTTGCATTATGTATTTATGATATTGAATTTCTATATAATATATAGAGCTACGTTTGAGATTTCTTATGATATCAGAGTCAATAAAAGACCATAATTAGGTACAGCGTAAGAACTTTGATGCCGTAAGAACTACCAATCTTCTGTGACTGGTCACTGTCCAAGTACAGAACAAGAGCAATTTCTCCTCTTGTTCTTCAGCAGGAGTTTGCCAATTTGGAACATAAATACAAGGATTACTCACATGTTTACACTGATGGGTCAAAAACATAAACTTTTGTGGGCTGTGCGGTTCATTCCATTTCTTTCAGGGAGGTTCGACAGCTCAACTCTCTTGCAAATATTTTTACTGCTGAATTTTGCAGCATTTTAATGGCTGTCGAGTATTTATTGGAGAACAATGTCATTAAAGCTATTCTGTTTGTCGATTCCCAGAGCGGTCTTCTAGCCGTTTCGTCTTAAGCAGACAGCTTGAATTTTCTCGCGCAACGTCTTCGGGTACGGTTAAACCGAACACTTCAACTAGGACACTTGATAAAATTCTGCTGAGTTCCAAGTCACGTGGGTATTTCCGGCAATGAAAAAGCAGACTTCCTTGCTGCCTCTGCGAAAGAATGCCCAAAAGTGCTTCTGTGCCTGCCACACCAAGACCTGAAACCGATCATAAAGAAATCGATTACCACGTCATGGCAGTTGGATAGGGACATGGAAAAAAAATATAAAAGCTTCACGTTATCAAGCCCTGCGGAGAGGTGGAGAGTCCCTTTCATAAGGACCGTCTGCTTGAAGTTCTCTTTGCCGCTTGAGAATCTGTCATACACCTTTGACTCACTTGCACCAGCTCTGCGATGAGAATGTTACACTTTGAGACAACCTTGGGAAAGCAATCACTGTTTTGGACATTCTGTGGCATTGCATATCTTGAAACCAACAACGCCGATCATGCTTTCCAGTACTTTTCAAGATCACCTTCTCTTTCATCTATATTGTCTGCTTGGCGATCAATCCTTGGTACCATTCAAGCGAGTTATAAATTGCCTCCATAAAACTGACATTTTGCACCAGTTGTAGCTTGCAGTTCTTTTCGATTGCATCTGTATGCTCCTTGGAAAGACCCTTGTTTGGAGCAATAGGTTCATGTTCATGAGCCATGACACCCCAATCATCATTATCATCACCGTAGTTCAAACCCCGCAGCGCTGGCGCATACGCATGATCATTCGAGCAGACGGACTTGTAGGCCTTTTGGTTATACCTCAGAAAATTCGTAGCGGATTCGAAGTAAGCGTGTTTCAGTGATGGGGATCTGAGGAGCCTCGTCGAAGACTAAGTACGGATGAGGCGCGGGAACAATATCAATTGTAGAAGCCAAAATGTCATAAAAATTCTCAGAATCGCATTCAGAACGCGGTGCAGACACGACAAGGGCGCCACAATGAAAGCGAATTTCGCAAGCACCCAACTGACGTCTCTGTGACACACGTTACGGGAAGGCCTAAATGCAATGCATTTTTTTTTTGTGCATATTTTATAATATTTTTATTTTTACGTGACGGGGATATTAGTTAGACAATGCTTGGGACTCAAGATAAGAACGGTTTGGAGGAAGAAAATATCAACAAGGAAAAGCAGCAAGCTGTATGCCAAAGCTCTGTTGTCTGCTTCCCGGCCTCTGTCTACCTAATAACCTTGTCATATGGGAAGTGTTATGTGGTCGAGACAGAAAAATGTCTTCATGACAAAATGATAGAGCAGTATGATCAATTGCGCTCACTGTCGGTGATCGCCTCTCGTACCATTTTAAAGTCACGTGTGTGAGCCCTCTTTCAGTAAGATTAGTAGCAAGACCGGGCAGGGAGGGAGAGACAAGACGAATTCATGAGGCCTTGTTTATTTCACGCCTTAAGTGAACCTTCGTCAATGAGCCGTCTGCGGTTAACTTATTCAAACTCCCGTTCTTGTGTTGACTGTGCGCCCTGCTTGACTCAAGTGCAGTTTTGTATTTTCAATTTATTTAAAAGGATTTCCTTTCTGTTCATATATTAAAACCGCAATTGCAAGTTGCGAGTCAGTGCCTCTCGTGTCGCGTGTGTTTCTTTTTCTTTTTCTTTTTTGTTCTTGAAGTTTTTTGGAACTTTATCGTGTTAAACAATACGAAATAGTATTATAAATAACCTCCACTACACACTTTTTGTTGTGTTGTTATTTTATCCAAGCCCGGCATCAACATAAGCTGCCACGTTTATAAACCAAACAGCACAACAACAAAAAACGCGAACATGACAGCTTACGGTTTTTTACCGTCTCTTAAAATATTTGGCACTACACCGTAGACGTGCTACCACCTTGAATGTATTGCATCTGCGAGCCAGTGATGAGGCAATACCTGCGCGCCGCATAGAACTATGAATTCAGATCATTCGCCGACGCCGGTGACCGCGCTATCGGAGCGGGAGAACGATCGAGCGGAGACGTCGTCGTCATCGTCGTAGTGGAGATCGACGCTCCTCTGCCTGCCTGGGATCTGCTTATTTCCTGCCACGTCAATGCATCAACGCTCCGGTATCCTCCCCCCCCCCCCCCTAATATAACAAAAACTTACCCGCCAGGAAGCCATGAGTAATACTTTTTACACTTTTTTGGGGGGGAACGAGGGGGGGGGTGGAAGGGGAGAGCTGTTCGCTGCTGCTAACAAATTGGGCGCTGCCCACAGCGGGTGGCGAGAAAAAAAGAAAAAAGGAGCTGGGTGAATGATGCCGCCCTAATGCCTTACCCGGCCCGTCGCCCCACTTTTTTTTCACGATCGCAGGAACGGGAAGCTGTTACACGTGCTCTGCTGATGGCGGACTCCGAGCCCGCTTCGATCTCAGAACCGTTGCTTTGATGACGGGAACCCGCGCCTCTTTCTATTCATGCTGCGTTTCCTTACTTTTTCTTTTTCTTTTTTTTTTGTGTGTACGTTTTAACATATTGAGCAGCAGCCGGTACCGCTTTTGTTGCGAAATACATTACCTAAAGGGGCGGGTAACTGCATTGAGGGGCGTCAACAATGACTCGTCGAACAGAGTGCATCGCGGCGTGTTAGGGCCGGTGAGAATAATTTGGAAAGCTGACAAGTTGTCACGTGCGCGGGGGCAAATTAGAACGGGGACGGATGACAACACTCAGTGACAGCTTATGAAATTCCAGCGCGTAGCCTAACATGCTCACGCTTGTTTTACATGGCTCTTTCTTTGACGTCCTTATTGGTTGATACACTAATCCCGTTAGCTGTGTCGAGGGATAATAATTCACCCAGGAGTAGTCCCGTCTCGCGTTTCTTGAATTCTCAGTAACTACAGACCTTTGGAAAAGATCGCTTTCTGCGCGCTGCCATCTGTGTCCACTGGGCAGTGAAACGCCTTTTGATCATGCGCTCTTGCTCTGCAGTGCGGCATATCAGACGCTGAGCATGCGTCCACAGCTCAGTGACTCAGCATTTTTCGCCCGGCTAAAAAGCGATGCAAAGGTCTATAGACCCCCTTCGCAAGACTGCATCCGTTTGGCAGCTGGTGGAATCCCTGCACAATGACGGACTAAAACCGCAACATCATGGAACTTTTTATGCGTTTGGTTGGATTTGAAGGCCCACAGACACACACTTAGGGAAATCGGATAAACACAGGGACGGTCGCACTTTCGACGCTGTAGACTGGCTTCTCGGCTCCTGGTGTTGGCCGCGCTCCAACGTTTGCAACGTCATGAATTGACTTTAACGTCCCACGGTGTCAGTTGTTCCGCAATTTGGCAGTTGTTTCGACCTACCAATAATCGGCGCGTGGCTTTCGAAGAGAGTCTATTAACATGCAAGCAAAGTAACAGCGAAAAAGACAGGACGGAAGAAAGGAGACAAACAATCGCTGAACTTACAACTGAAAGTTTAATCGTCAAGGCGCAGCCTATATACACGATCAAACAAAGGAAACGCACAAAGCCAATAACACCCCGCTGAAACCCGCACAATCATCCCGCATGCTGTCGTCGTGAAAGAATATCTAATTCTTTAGCCGACAAAAGAACTTCCATCCCGTCTTTTTCGCTTTACGTTTTAAATAATCATGCCTTACCAACACGCCCAAGCACCCATTCTGAACAATCCCATCGGACCTCTCTTCACTTCTTTTTGGGAAGTGTACAAACCGGTGCAAATTATTTTTTATCAAGTGATTACCGAAAATTCCTCTGACTCAGGATGACGCTCAGGGTAGGTTAGATATGTTTTGGCGTTCTCTTTTTCCGGGTTCTTAATCCTCTACGTGTTCCCCTATCGCATGCAGGAAATAGCAACCGTCTACGTGCGGCGTCCCATTGTACAGCGTCACACCAAACGCGCGACCTCGTCAAGTGATTTTGGGTCGCGTGACGTTACAATATCAAGTTGTGGAATCAGTGACGTCGCATGCCATGACATTAGCAACTTGATCCAAGGGCATCATCTAAATGCTGGTGGCGTCCTGATTTCAAAAGACCATCTCGTTTCCCCAAATTTTTTCTGCTTAATTTTTAAAATCAATATGTATATGTACATTTATTTCGCTACCCGAAACCCAAACTTTGTTTTGATTAGTTTTTTTTATATTCTTTCGCCATGCAAACATGACATCACCGGCATCAACCCTGGCGCACGGCTGGTAATCAAATGCGGTCCCGTCCCCCGTGCTCACGTATATCAGCGACAAAACTGTCTGGAGGTATTCATTATCCCTACTTGCACAAAATACTTATTTCGCAGCTCCTGGCAGTGAAGTATTTTGAGCACTGGCCGAGATGTTTCAAGCGACACTGGCTCTCTCAATGCACTGCTCGCGCCAAAGCACCTTGACATGGTTGGTACCCACTGCTTCCAAAGAACGCTTTTTTTTTCTTAAAAAAGAGGCGGGAAGACACACTGGGCGTTTTCCTGACATTGTTTGAGTCATCAACACTGTAGAACAGATTGCTACTCGTTGCACATTACCTTTCAACCTTGAGACTGCGGAAAACATAAATACCGATGTCTGGCGAACCAGGAAGCCGGGAGGCGTATTTCAGTATTTCAGTGTGACCCGTAAGTCCTCCCGAAGTTGACGCACATGTCTCAAGAAAAGCACGGATATTCGAGTGTTTCTAGTAAAGAGTAGAGCAATGCACAGGCCTTCCTTTGGAGGTCCGGCCCGGCCAGGACCAACACTACCTACAGTCGGTGGCAGTTCAAGAGCGAAGTGGAAGCTCCTTCCATCTCTTTCTAGTTTATCAGAGGGAATGCTGGAGAGGGGGCGGCCTCCTCTCCAGCGTCCCCTCTGCTAAACTGGAAAGAGGTGGGAGGAGCTTCCGCTTCACTCTTGACCTGTCGCCGACTGTAGGGTCAAGGCCGTAGAGCATGGAGGAATGACGTCATCAACTTCAGAATGAGGAGAAGGAGGAGGAGGCGATTCTGGAAGGTGGAATTCTCCTTAGGTTTCTCTTATGGGTTTTTCCACTTTTCTGCTCCTTTCTCTTTCCGAACGACGTGGAAGTCGTACTGCCGTATTCAAAATGTTGCTAAAAATAATTTTAAGTTCACCCGTGTGTATAGGTTTTTGTATTTTTAGATTACAACACATGCTATATCTTTACTTTCTCCTGGGGTTGGTATTGCAAGTTAGTATATTTTCTGCAAAAAAAGAAAAAGAAATAGAACTAATTCCGTGACCCTGAGGCCGGCTGTCGGTTGCGCCGCCATTGGGCTCGAAAGTTGAAGCCGCATGAGTGTCGACGTGTCTACTCGGGGTATTCAATCGTTTATTTCTGGGTTGTCTTTCGTGTGTTCGTGAGATTCGAGTGTCGACGAAGGACATCGAGACGCTGCAGAAGAAGAGGATATGAACAAAGAGTCACCGGCGAGCTCAAGCACGAAGACGTCGTCTTTCGGTTATGTAACGCGATGTGGGCTTTCAAAAGTGCTTTTGGTTATGCAGCGTGTGTGGTTTCCTTCTTCCGGTAAAATCATGCCTGCGGGTTCGTCTGTGATTTTTTTTATGCTACGGTTTCTATGTTCTGTTTCGGCTGGGGCTCGAGACACTGAACGAAGTCTCTTGAGCGATGTCGAGAGGCATCAATCGGTCGTTCTCTGAGATGCTAGTACATACATTCTCTAATTGCGGTGGCTTGACTCCACGGATATCTTTAAAAGGTAAGAACTCTTTGTGTAATTTTTTTGTCGTATGGTACGCTACGCAATGAAATCACGCGTCCGTATCTTTGTCTTTATCAAGATCTCCGACTGTCAGCGGAGCTACTTGCTCAGGAAGGTTGTGCTCTTCTGCTGATGTACCTGTTGCGGTGAAAGCTAGCTATCTACTAAAAAAGATATGTTGTTGGGCGATAAGTGATAAGAATATTGAACGTTTATGGGTGTCTGAGTAGTAAAGCCGCGATGAACTTGATTCACGGAATTGACCTTGATTAATTTAAAAAATAAACATGGAAGATTATGGTAGATATCAGATCTTTCGAAAATAATGTTTTCCTACTTTTCTTCGCCGTCATTTTTCTTCCCACCAATAAAGTAACTGTATTTTGTTTTATCTTGAAAGGAACAGAATTCCCCAACAACAGCTTACTGCTTTTGTAGGCAATACTTTCCATGAGCGTTTGGTTCTGTCTGCATTACATTGCTACCATGAACGGTTTTGCATGTCGCATCATTCGGTGTCATACCATTTTACGAGAATTATTGCTTATAAAACACCTGTCTTTCTGAGCGATGATTATACCACTAAAGAAGTTTGCTTCAAAGCACACCCATCTTCCCCGAGGCATCGTTGTACACGTATTGCTCTTACACTGGGCCTTAATGTTTCTGTGCTATAATAATTTGCCTCTTTCCAGCTTAACTGCTGTTTGTAACTATCATTCTATGGAATAAAGTGCGCCTGCGTTAATATAAATTTGTAGCTACCAATGTAAATCCACTCACAAGGCTTACATGTCGGAGCTGTTCCGTGAGGCCCGATTGCTTCTCGTGCAACAATATTTGTTTACTAGACCATCTGTTTTTTCTAAACTACTTTATAGACAATAAAACATGTTTCTATCAGTAAAAACTTTTTTACGATGGATATTCACATGTGATGCCTTCATTTCATCGCTTTCTTAAGGCGCCCGGCCCAACTCGATCGCCTCCTTCGGTGACGTCATGGGAGAAGCGCTCCGGCCTTGACTCTCGGTGGTGTTGCCCGGCCCAGACCCTTTGCCTCTAAATCTTACCCAACGCGACCCTGGCACGATGGGATGCCCACCTGACCCGTCCAGGCCCGACCACGGCACGCTGGAGGCACTTTGACAGTGCAAAAGAGCAGATCTCGGGCCCGGGCCCCGGCCCGGTCTGCGCTTTTAGGTTGCTCCCGGCCCGTGCAGAGCTCTAGTAGAGAGTCGCATGCTAGAGGTTACGTGACGGGCGTAATTTAAAAATACCACAACCCCAGAGGAAAAATGTTCTTTCCGTAAAATAATAATGCGACTTGTTTAGAGAGGGCTATTGCTTCTCTTTGCAAATTTCTAGCCAAATCGAAGGCTAAAGTATACCAACGGAGATCCATCTCTAAGGTCACCGCGAAGTGACGCCGTTAAGTCGCATTCTAAGGTGGCGCCGTGCCTTCAAGTTACACTTTGTTACATAATGTGACGTCACGCGGGGCTTCATCTCTGACATGACGTCACGTGACCACCTGATCACATAAAAAGAGATTACATAATGCTGCCGCATTACATCTTTAAAAGTACCCCAAAAAAGCGAAGTTTTTTTGTTTTCGTTTTTTTAATGAAGTAAGTTGAACGAGTCATAGTTTCACACAAAATATTTACCACCGAGCCCCCGCGACTGTACAAAAATCGCATCACAACACTTCGAGAAACCGTTTTTTTACGGTCTGTTAAAGAGGGGTTAGATTTATGTGGCCTACGCCGAAGCGCCATGGACTGTGTCATGCCTCGTGCTTTCACAGAGGACCGTGAAACTGAAGGACCTCCCTAACGTCCTCCTCCTATCAGTGACTGACCAACATCAACTTAATTTTTTACTCTAGTTCAAAAGCATCTAAATTGAGAGGAGCGCATTGAGGCTCACTCAGGACAGATTAAAGAATATTCACTGTGTTCTTGATTGCGTTGTTCGGTGAAACACCCGGATCGTACAACACATAAAATGTAATGGCATGTCTTAGACGCAGCGCTAAGTTTGACACAACAAATTTCAAGCTCAATTATAATAATTGTATGCTTTTATATTTGGATCCTAAGAGAGGTCTTATTCTGCTCATCTTTAAAGGAGTCCCCACAGTGATGCATCGGACCGCACTGACGACATATTTAACGAAGTAAACACAAAAAAGGAGGTCAACTGACACTGCTGATAAAGTTACAACGCTCAACTATGCCCTTAAAACCTCTTCCTCCCTCCCCCACCCTTTCCCGGGAAAAAACAATAAACTTTTTTCAAGGTGAGCTGGGCTAGTCGGTAAGCATTATACTTGGCTAAAGCCAGCGATCAACGTGAGGAAACTGTAGAAGAATAGCAGGAGACTGTATTCTTCTGCATTTGTATTCTTCTACACCCTGTAGTAGAATACATCCTGCATGCTTCTACAGTTTTCTTACATTTCTCGCTGATTTAACCATGTATAAACGTTTCCTGCTTTTTTTATTTCGTAGGGTAATCAGCATCTGATGATAACATTCTTCGTTTGGAAGAAGACTGCTCTGTTACTATACTGTTAATACTAACCAGCTTAGCTGCGTCCATGTGCATAAAAAATAAAGCTTATGCTCATTCTGTCTTGCAGAGTCACAAACGAGTGAAGGAACCGTGATCTATGCACTCAACAAACACGGCCTCAACATGTATAGTTACGCAGAAAACTAGGGTTCCATATTTTTTTTTCACATTGACATTTTGATTTGTCGCTTCCGTAGACGCGGAAGCCAACTTCCGCCACATCGCTCCCAGCGCGCATGTGCGCCCTTCCAGATCCGTGACTCTGCGCTCAAAACGCCCCGGGCTCCAGCGGCGGTCGCAATCGCGGAAATTACACCAGCCGCTCGGAAACGTGTCTAGCCTGCATCCTGGCGGATTTGGCAAACACGCCCACGTGGTGCCGCATTCAGACGTCTCCATGAAAGCCGCCAATGCAAGCAGCCAACGGGCAAAAATGAAAACAAAGGTGAAAAACAAAAATCTCGCATCTACAGCAGGCGTGCACGAGCGAGCGCTCACATTCAGACAAATCGGCTTCGCTGAAAGTTTGGCTGTTATCAGATACGAGGTTAAAATAAACAAAAAAACGATTGACATCTTTATTTTTGGGGCGTGGGATCGGGATTTACTGAAAGGCTCTCCGAAACCAAACACGTGGGTCCCGCGAATTCTTCCGAAGCAATATAATTTCGCAGAATTAGGGCGAACGTAATAAGGTAAAAGTCGAAACGCCCGCAACAGTTTTCGTTGGAGGTGGAAGAACAAGAGCGGAAAATCGGAATATACGGTGGGCATTACTTGGTGGCTTGCCAGCAATATGCTTTAGTTTAGACCTTTCCGGACCTTCTTCAATGCGGTAAATATGCACCCGCCCCTCGAAGAAAGAAGAAGAAAGAGAAAAAATGGAGCAATTCTTGTGAACGTTACAGGCGCCTCGTGAGCCCCACGGTGCATTCGAGAGCACATCCCACCATTCGCTCGCTTCCGGAGCTCGTCGGTTCCAGCCGACAGATCGAGCTTTGCCGACGCGCAAATAGGAAGCGAGAAAGCGTACAGGAACAAACCGGCGTGTCGGTCGCAAATCCTCGTTTTCCCTTCGCAATTAAATTACCGTACGAGGAAAACCGACCGCGGCGCCGGGAAGCGGAACTGGGGTCTTCGAACGACGACGGCACTTTCCTATTGCTGCATCCGTTCGAAACCGCTCTTTCCAACGACGAGCCATCAATGAAATTGATCCGGGGTGGTGGCGGCTGCTTCAGAGGGCGTTGCCGCCAAATCGAAATAAAATATTGGTGGTCTTCGCAAGGACTGCGCTTCAAGAATACGAAAGGAGGAGTCACTGGGCTCTGTTGCATTTTGAAGCATAGTAGCTTGGGGCGTCGAGCCGCCGCGCAGTCATCGGGGACCGACTATGACTTGTTTCACCGGGCAGAAGGATATCGGTGCGGCAGACGGTGTTTTCCGCGTGGTAGTCACATTCCCTGATTAGGATCATGTTGCTTTCCACTTTTACACTTTCAGAGGATAGCGATTGGGTACTACTCTCTCTTCGACATTATTAACCTGGTCACCTTTGACCTTCGAAAGATTTAGTAGAGGAGAGGAGAAAGTTAATCATCTCCTCCCGGGTTTCTTTGGTCGAGTTTCTGGCACGTGTTGTTTGAAGCTGGACCGGGCTATTCCTTTGCGGTTGTATTTCCGAATGCCACCGGGTACCCTTGAAACTGTTAGAGGTGCCAGGAGGAGGTTTTTGATATATCCAAAATATGGAGATAACTCACTCTGCGGGGTCTAAGCATCCTAGAAATCTCTAAATCACGACGATACGCGGCCGATTTCCTACCAAAAAATGAAACATCTTCCCGCGGGGAACCATGGGGTGATGCGGAACATCGCGGATCGTTATTAACGGTGTTATTAACGGTGTTAGTAACGTTGTTAGTAACGTTGTTAACTTGCGTGTTATTACGTTGTTAACTTGCGAATGGATGCCGCTTCTTGTTGCCGTAGTTCAGGGTCTGCCGCTCGCTTCAAGCGTTTGCGCTCAGCGTCGCGTGCCCTTCGCTGCGCAGCTTTGTCTTCAGTGGACGTAGCGTTACTGTTAGTATGTCGGGTGGTGCTGACGCTTGCTTGCGCCAACCGACTAACTGACGGTACTGTTTCTTCCATCACACTTCATCGGAAGAACGGAGTGAAGTGGAGTCAACAGCGCTGAACTCGTGGTACAGCTTCTCGCTTGCCTTTATTTTTAATTGCTAATCTTTTCCTTCCTTTTGCATTTCATTTTTCTTTTCTCCTTCTTCCGTCGCGCCGGTTCTCCCCGCACCAGCCCCCGATAGATCTCTTCTTTTAGATTTAGCATAACTTTTCTTCTGCTTATATTTACAGCATTTCCAAATTATCCTCCTTAGAATTGGCAAGCATAGCTTCTCTTTGCTTAATTAATTTATTCCCTCTTGACTGATTTCTTTTGGCCGGCCGGATTTGGGCTGCGGCGAACGCGAGCGGCCGAGAAACGCTAGCAGACGACAGCCGCAGAGTTGCGGGGAAAGCCCACCCCACTGGAAAGCCCTGGCGTGGCGCATCGACCCGCGCGCCCAAAACTATCCTCGTTTCACTCCTCCGGGGAACGCGCGCAGCGCGCTACCGCTGCTTATATCCACACTTGAAGGAGAGGAGACTAGAGGAGGGAGAGTGCGCTTGCGCGCGCGGTGTGAGTAGATGCGAACGCACGCGAAGTGCAAGCAGCTGGTAGAGAGAGAGAGCGGAGAGAGTAACGCGCAGCTGTTGGAGAGAGGGAAGGAGGAGAGTTGCGCATGCGTAGTGTGAGTGCGGACTACGACGCCGCGGGACATAGACCCGAGCAAGAGATGCTCCGCATTTAAAAAAAAAGCAATCAAGGATCGCAATATACCGATGTCATCCCTGGCGATGGGAAGATCATGTTCTGAAACCGGGACCACTGTCAGCCAATAACGAGCCAAGGATCCTCGCACCTCGGACCGGTGAAACCGCGGAGTGATATCTCGAATGCGCTTGGCTCGTTGTCCATTCGGCCCGGACTACGATTCAATCCAGCGTAGCGCGGGCTCGAGAGCCGACGACCGGACACATCACCCCGGCTGGATCCTACGTGATGGATGATACGACGTTTGGCTTTACGAAATTGTGCCACAGTTATATGTCGCATTCGTGCCGACCCGTCGTTATCTATATCGAGGCTCAGTGCCCTGATAATGGGGACGGATGAACGAGTCGTCCATTGAACGTGAGGTGAACTGAAGAGGCACGATGAGTTGACGGTCCGTCTTCGACCCGATCGCCACACAGTTTTTCTTCGCAAGTAATGCCGTGGGTGCAACGCAATGAAGATGGGGTTGAACGGCATCAATACCCATCTAAAGAATGTGTGGTTGTTCACGTGTGGAGTCAGTGTAGCTCCAGATGATGACATCGTCGACGTACCCAGTAAAACAGAGTTCCAGGGTTTCAGCCAGGCAGTGTTCGAGTGCGGCAATGGCAAGGCTTACAGCAGCGGCGATAGGGCAGAACCCTGGGCACTAGTACCCGTTTGGGCGCATGATACTTAGCTGGTCGCCGACGCGCACCAAGTAGGTACGGTAGGCGTTGGCGACCGGGAATTTCAGCATATTATTATTTATTTCCGCAACACATACAGCTTGCTGTAAAGCGTGCATGCGTGCGTGCGTGCGTGCGTGTGTGCGTATGTACGTATACATGTATGTGTGCATATGTATACATGTATGTGTGTATTTATGTATGTATGTATCAGGACTGGGCAGAGATACTCAAAAGAGTATATAAGAATACAAATACTGGGCCACAAGTATTTCAAGGAACAAATACAGGTACTAAGATACATTTGTCTTTTATGTAGCGGAATATCCCTCTGACATTTTTCGCAAATACGGAGAAAAAGTGTCCCGGAACCATGCAACTAATGTATACTGAAATACCTACTTTTTTTTACAAAGTTATGTTCCGCAAACTGAAGTAATGATGAAGTGCATTTTAAACAACATCATTTGTATCGCAAGTACTAAATATGACACAAGATAAGAACATTCGAATCCTTAAGCAAGTACGCATGTTTCTTCGAGCAAAACACAATTTTGCAAACTTCCAAGTTAACTAATTACACATCATGAGTCGCTTTTTAAAAGAGTTTGTCATCAAGGTACCGACGATTTGTTCGCAGTACCAGACTAGCGAAAGAAAAAAGTATTTGTAACGGCGCCGAATCGATTATTTACCGCCCTGATGGAAGGAAAGTCCTGGAACATTGAGACGTCTTTTCTGGGGGTCGTCAAGGTAGCTAAAGACTTCCGCCTTCACATGGGCCTGTTCTGATCTTAAGAAAGACAAGGAATCCCCGTCTTTGAAGTCGTAGAAGAAGTGGGCGTGGTCTGCCCGAAATGAGCACTGGTTCGCCTTATTCCCTGTTTGGAACAATATGATTTTCACTTTCGCCGGAAACTTGAAATGCGAGGATCTTTTGCCTCCGAGTAACCCAGGAGAAAAAGGGGAGAGAAAGAGACAAAGAGATTGAGCAACAAAACCCGTCCCAGTAAATCTACAGGAGATGAGAGACCAGGAAAAATAACTGACTCAGCTGGTTCTCCTTTTAAGCACTTTTTCTCATTTTTAGGGATTGCAATCTACAAGGCAATCTCCCCCACCCCCTTCGCTTTCGTCAGAGGATGTTATGTGACGGTGTTATAAATTCTGGGATTCCTAGCGCCAGGCAACTTTTGACAACAAATGTATCGAGATACTAAGCCTGGCTAAGTATCGCGATCAAATCGATGCGTAGTAAAATTTTTGCACTAATGAGGTACAAATACAGTTCTCAAATATATCTCGATTGAAAGACACATATGCACGAGAGGATCTCTAAGATCGTATTGCGATACATTTGGATCGCGAATCGATACTGCCCAGCTCTAAATGGTTATATGTATGCACGTACGTATGCATATCTGTTTGTGCATGTGTGCGTGTATGTATGTACGTATTTTTGTCTGTTTATTCATTTATTTATTCTTTATTCACTTATTTACTTTTTTAGTAATTTATATATCTGATTATTCATTTTTATATATTCATTCAAATACCTTAGGGATTGTCTTAGGAATATTACATATCGGCTGGGTAGCAATGATAAAGATATAATTTCACAAAAGCGAGTGTGTATTAAAACAAAAAAACATCAGATTGGTAGGTACTTTATGATTTATTAAACCTAAAACCCATATTCATCATATAGTATTTTTTTAAAGTCTTGAGTATCTAAAATCTACGCTTGTATGGAGAAGACTGCTCCAATTGATGTCAGTATGCGAAAAAAATAGCTCAGAAAAGGAACGGCGCCCCTCGGTTTTGCATTGATAGGAAGCGGGAAGCCTTTGCAACGCGCCTGCATGGCGGTATTTACACGGATGCAAAGGTAGCGTACCGAATTGACCATTATAAAGGCCTTGATTCTATAGACCATAGCACATCGGATCGAATCCTATCCGATCCACTAGAAAGGGAGTGGTTTGAGATTCATAATAATTGAATCGAGATCCCCACGTAAACGCAAGTAAAATGTATTGAATGCTCCATCCTCACGTGCCCTGGGCCGCGTCAACGTATTTTTCTTCGACAATCTTACACGTCACACACAACTCGTATGGCTGCTGCCAATTCTGGTGAGCCACCGCAGAACGATTCGATGCCGTCGCCGCCGCGGCTGGTATACGGTCGAGTATTTTGTTGTGCGCTTTAGTCACTTGTATTGGACTAAAAATAGCATAAAATGTTCAAATCTCTCTACTCCCGCCCCGCTGAAGAAAGTTGAAACAACTCGAAACGTTACGAGGGTTTCGTTGCAATAATTCGACGCGAGGTGTCGCTACCGGTCGATGCGGAGCCACGTAAACGCTGGGGTTAAAGGGAATTACATCTGCTAACTGGATTCAATGCACTATGGTCGCAGAAACCTGAAGACGGCCTGTATTATGGTAAGTCGATGATGACGGGGCGGCTTTGCTCATAAATGCGGGTATCTTCCCCGCATGTTAAAATATCCGCCAGAGAAAGTTTGGTGTCACGTGACCGACTCCTTGAGGACAAGGATCTAAAAATACCTAGAGTTTCGTGCAAACGGCTACCGGAAATCCGTCCTCGCTTCGAATATTCATGTCCGATTCTGCTCGCAGAAAGGGGGTAGACAGGCTTGATATTCAGGTAAAATGAATAACATTCGTGTTCCTTAGGAGAGGAAGTAAATCTTTTTGGGAGTGAAGGTCGTGTTAAGCGAGCATTAAAGAAACCTTCAGGCAAGGCTCACTTCTGCTGAGCGGAATTGGATGTAACACTGGCAAATTTCTCCTCGTGAAGCTAGTCACGTGACCTCGAAATCCCTCTTCTCGGATTTTAACCGTCAGGTGAGATACCAGAATTCACAAGCAAACCAAGCCAGGTTTGGTACTGGCGCATAAAAAAATAAATGCAAACGTTTTTTCAGCAATACCAAATATCTGTTCTCGTAATTAAGGAAAGGATAGTCTAGCAATCATTTACATGCATGCGATTCAGGCGTCTGGAAAGCTTCCAGCAGACAACGTCGTGAATTGTGTCATTATTTTATATAGGTAGGGGTAAGTCAAATGTAAAAAACTTTACTGTGACTCGGCAAATAAAATCCCCAAGCGGAAATTCCGAAAAAAAATGCATAGCGCTCCAAATGATGGTACAAAGTAGGAATGATGAATACTGCACTACATCTATGCAGACAATTAACTTTTTTACAAGATGGTAATTTTTGTGCGCATGCCCATTTTTACGAACTATGGAACTCACTAACATAAGACATTATTCTGCCAAACTTGCCTACATCAAGAAATCAAGTCTAAGCAAGGATTTGCACTCAACCATTCTTCTTTTTTCGCATTAGCCACCTGCCTTCATCGTCGCCATTTTGACAGTTTGGTGTGGTAGGTGGCTCTTGTGTGGCACGGAAGCTGGGATTGAGACATATTGGTCGTGGCATGATTGTAGACATTTTAGTCCAAAGGATGAGGAGTTTTATTTGACACAACGCTCAAATAAAATTGGCGTCGTCGATGTTTGTTGCTTTCCGTGCCACTTCAATTTCATTTTTGAATGGGTCTGATCCGCACGCGTGCATAGGTGCAACCTTCAACACGGAACATGCAACATGTGCTAAGACAGACACTAATATATTAACTCGCGGCTGCTTTATTATATGGAAGGGACCTGGTGCTAGGGTCGTAATTAGTCACTCTCAAAGGTATCCCATGCTTACGCATATTTTTAAACCTTTCCAAACGTCTGTATGCACTTTAGATATGATTGGAAAGCATCGTCATTATTATTATGTTCAGAGCAAAGCACGGGCAAGCGGATTACAAGTTCGCCTGTTTGAATTGCGGTCAGTGTGTCAGAAATCTGACAGTCTTATACAGAAAATGTGCCATGTAACCGAAATTTCGGTTACATGTCAAAAGATTTCCAAGTATTCGAAATTCATCCCTAGTTCTCCACTAGGGCGTGCCTAATGCATTTTCAATGCCCTAGCGTTAATCACTACTATAATTCCTTTCGAATAATTATATGTGGGGACCTCTAGGATTTTTTTTTTAATATAAGCATAGATTTCAAGACTTTCTGAGAGGTCTGAGATTTCCGTTATATTTTTCTGAGAAGTCATGACCTATCTTTGTAATATTTCTGAGAGATGTTAGAAGTCCGTCATATTTTTTGGGAGACCTGTGGGGTATGCTACGGATTTTCCCGGGAAATTACGTTACCTACAAAGACAGTTTTAACGGATTTGTGAGAGGGATCAGGTGACCCTTCAGGATATATGAGTCGGTGAAGTCATTTGGTCATTTTGCAAATGACGGCCGCAACAAACGGCCGCTCAATGGTGACTTCCAGACCCACGCGTGAAATCTACCTTCTAGAGCAGCTAAGTGCGCGGATAAGGGACAATATGTCTCAGTGCCTTGTTTCTTGTACCTATCGGTCCGTCCGGTTTTCTGGTTTTAAAGCTCGTCGAGAAATAAATCGGGGCGCCACCGCGGATGGCGCCAAAGACGACACTGTGATCGTGCTCAGGATTTTCTTAATGGCGGTGGGCGTTGGTTTTGTGTCTGTGGTTTTTGCTACATTGGTACTTACACTGTGTGTGAGGTACTTCCACACGATTTAAAAAGCTGAACTGTCCTACATCTTCTGATTATTCCCAGTGACATTGTGAGTACCTGGAGATATACTTTTTTGTAAAAAAAGAAATCTTTTGCCGCTCTTTTGTACGCTTGATTCTTTCCAAACTGATTGCGCCCGTTTTGAGTACACACTGAGTCTTACCGTATTTCTGAGCTTCAACATACACGCAAAACTCGATGCCTAAAATAGTCTTCTAATTAGGCTTTAAACAACTTCCTTTTTTTTTTACGGTTCCCACTCATTTGGGCGTCTAAAGAGTTGAAAGGCTGAGAGGATCTAGAACGCTGAACAATGTGATGCGTTTGAAGGGGTGAAAGTTTTTTAAAGGCTAAGGTGTGTGATTGGTTCAAGGGATTTAAAGGGCAGAAAGAGTCCCATACTACAGGTTAGGTCTGAAGTGCTATAGTCCATAAAAATCATCCTCAACGAATCACCTCTAGTGGTTAATCTTGGTTATTAATCAATATAACTGGTATCGGTAAGAAAAGAGAATCTTGTTTTTTGGCTCACGTAAATACACTACGCATCGCAGAAAGCTGAAAATCCAGAGAACGTGACGCTAGCTGTTTTGATTGAGCGTGAAAATTTGACATCATAACGATATTTGGTTTAAAAGATAAAAGAAAAAAATTAAAGGACGTTTACGGTCCCCTGCAACGCCGAATTAGAGAGCAGCTCTTGAGGAGGAGGAAAAGGAGGGTACAGAGAGGAGGTTATGCCCCTCCTCCTCTCCTGGTCCCCTCCTATTCAGCGAGCAATTTTCGCTAAATTTCCCACTAAATTTCCCGCTAAGTTTAGAGGGTAAAATTTCCCGCTAAATTTAGCGGGGAAATTTTTCCGCAAGCTTTAGCGTGGAAATAAATGTTCGTGCTAAATTTAGCAGGGAAACGTTTCCGCTCAATTTAGGGGGAAGTTTTTCCTGCTGAATTTAGTGGGGAAGTTTTCTCGGTAAATTTAGCAGAAAATTTTGCCTGCGAAATTTAGCGGGAAAATTTTTAATATAAATATAGCTGGAAAAAGTTTCCGCTAAATTTAGCGGGAAATATTTTCCGCTAAATGTAGCCGGGAATTTTTTCGCTGAATTTAGCGGGGAAATTTTTCCGCTAAATGTAACGGGTAAATTTTTAAGAGAAATTTAGCTGAGAAAAAGTTCCCGCTAAATTTAGCGGGAAATTTCTTCCCGCTAAATGTAGCGGGAATTCTTCCGCCAAATTTAGCGGGGAAGTTTACCCACAATGCAACACGCGGTAACGTTACGAGTAACGTCATTCGTGACTCTCGTGTCGTCACACGTGACGTCACGTGTGATGTCATTCTGGGAAACGCACCACAATACAAAGCACGGTTACGCCGATGCCCCTTAAGCCTGAAACGGGCGCCTAAGAACTGCGCTCTAAAACAACATTTTTTTATGAGCTGATGTCTACCTACCTAAGTTTTGTACCGGCAAAGGAAGAACTGACATTGTGAACGCATCTGGCGTTATCTAATGTGCGCGAGACAAGTGTTGCGTGGACCTGCTGACGATGGACACACAGCGGTGAGTGGAAGGTGGCATTGCCGAGAAAAAGAAAAAAAGCATGCAAAGCTGACGACGGCCATTTGGCTCGTGTTGTTTTCTTTCTCTTTTAAGGACCAACGATAGAGTAATATACACAAGGATCCCCATATTTTCCTATAGACCAACTTTTGACGAAGAAATAGGTGAAGTGGCTGGTGCATCACGGGGGTCTCGGGGCGTGGTAGCGAACTAATCGCGTCTCCGAAACCGGGTTCATCTAGGCTTCCCCTGAACCCTCCAGCGGTACCCAAACGGCCGTCACCACCCAAAAGGGCTAGGTGCGCTTCCAGTCACACTACGACAACGCTGCCGTCCATCACAGAACGTCGGCGTCGAGTCGTCCCTAAACCTCGGCGCCAGCAGCAACCTCAACGCCTCAATCAACCGGTGAACTCTAGCTATACCTGATAGTGCTTACTTATTTCTTTTTGATGTCAACTTAAATGAAGGCTAACGTTAGCGTTAACACTAATTTCTTGTCCTCATATCTATGTCTTTCGTCTGTCTCAACGCACATCTGCGTATTTTGTTTGTGTAGTTATTTAATTTGTTTTGTTTTCAATATAGTGTGTTTTATTTGTGGTAAAAATACTCCAACTTGTTTTTCTTCCCACTAGGATCGGTTCTTAGTGGTCGAGTACTTGATTGATCGAAGCTCATGAATCATAAGAATTTGCGTCCACGACAAGACAAACTAATTTTACCATGTGTTTGAAAAAAAAAAGTAACAAACAACTGGTCATTTTTGGGGAGAGCTTGGGGTTGCGTGACACTGAGTTCCGGGTCTGGGTAACGTCGGAACAATCGCAGGATAAAAAGAAAGAAGACTCTTACACCAATACCGCGTGAGCCGAGAGAGAGGCGATGAAAGAGAGGTTAGAGTGCGAACCTGGAAACTCTGATGCTAAAAGTCCGGTTGTCAGAGGCCGAGAGTCAACCCAGATTACTGTCAGCGGGTGACCCAGGTAGTGATGGGGTCTATTTAATACTAATCAACCCACAAAGATGATCCCACCCTACGACGAACGACGGGATGAGCTGGATCCGTATTTGAAACGCTTTCAACAAATCGCGGCGAGACACAATTGGCCGAGAGAAAAGTGAGACATAGCTCTTAGTATGTGTCTCAGCGGACAGGCTTTGACAATCTTTGGTCGGCTCGGTCTGGACGGTACTATCAGTTACAAGAAAACGATGTTAGCGTTGCTGCAGCGTTCTCGTTTCACCGCGGAGCGGTACATAAGAAGTTCCTTGAGAGCAAGCTAAAAGACGGTGAAACGAGAAAACAGTTTGCGGCGAGAATTTCCCGTTTCTTTGGTCGCTGGGTGGAACTGTCCGGCACAACATCTACCGTTGAAGGTCTACAAGGCCTAGTGGTCACCGAGCAGTATCTTAACAACTGCAACAGCTGACTAGCGCTGTTCCTCAGGAAGAGAACATGTAAGATGCTTAGCGAGATGGGTGGAGAAGCAGACCATTTCCTAGAAACACAGCGTCACCGAAACCGGCCTGTATTTCGGGAAAAGGTCCAGTTGGGGGAGAGAAGAGAAAAGGAAGTAAACATCACTAACAGAACTCGGGTCAAATGTTTTGTATGCGACAGACCGGGACACAAAGCATCTGACGGCCATTCGAAACCAAAGCAACTTTACTACATGTACTGTCTTCGGACAGGTCACGATGGGAAGACAGGCACAAAGAAGGGTAACGACCAAAAGACGCTCCCTGTAGCTTGTCCCTTGGGAACAGGAAAACCAAGGCGCGTAAGACCTTGGAAGCCAAACCTCAGACACAAGAGGAAGGTAAAACACAATGGACGTGGATCGACGGGGGCCCAAAGCAGCGTATTATATGCCTGTTTTAGAAGGTGCACTCGACGGCCAGGCTGTCTCCGTCTTAAGGGGACGCCGGTAGTAACATGGTAGTGCCCCGCCCGTTCGCCTCGGAGGCAATACTGATGGGGATCACAACCACGCGGCCGCTGCTAGATGGCCGTAGCATAGAGGGTCCTGAGACAAAAATTGACATCACCTCCCCTGTTTCACGGGGACCGCAGTGGAAAAATGCCTGGACGCTCCCCTTTATGATGTCATAATCAGCAACGTTCTGGGTTCGCGCGAAGCCTCCTTTTCCGATGCCTATTGGAATGGTCCGGTGGGAATAAACCATACCTCGGGAATACAACACCATGGATGACGAGAAGTCGGAGCATCTCGTCCCGACTTCGATTCTGGCCGGAGCAAGCGTTACCGGAGCAATGCCGAAATGCCCTCACCGTGGACATTAATGCCAAGGAGATGACCAGAAGAACATTTTAAGAAAAACAAGAAAGAGATAAAACTTGCAGACCTCGTTGGAAAAAAGTAGGAAAGGTGTCCCCCGGAAAACGAGACACATCCCACGGATTCGCAGTAGAAAGGGGAATTGTATTTCGTTGCGATCAGCTATCTCCTGGCAAAACACTTTCAGTCACATTTCACCTCTGGTGAAGAAGGAAGACCAGCGGAGCTGTACAATGGGAAGTAATGGACGGCCGCAAGTCGGCAAGCCAGAGTGGAAAGGTTGCCGCAATCTAGGAGTGACGGCGGCAACCTCATACGTGGCTTGCTGCCGTCGCTCATAGATGGCGGTAGGTGTCCAGAGTTCGGTGTCTTCATTTCTTTGCAGGGGACACGATCCTCTGGGGAAACTGGTCCTTAACAGCTCCGCTAAGAAACTTGAAACAGGACACGTTGCCTAAATTCCTTGGGGCGCATGCGTTGAAGGTAGCCAACAAGAGTCTGATGCCAGGGTGTCAAGGCTTCAAGACAGTTGAACGCGTCCTCGCTGCGTTTTTATTGGCCAGAAATGCAGAGCCAAGTTCAAAGATACGTGAAGTTGTGTGATACGTGCCACAATAACTTTTCTAAGGGCAATGTGGGAAAAGCTTCTCTCGGCGTATGCCCTTCATAGGTACACCATTTGGACCACGTGACGGTCAACATCGTTGGACCGCTATCGTCCACCTCAGCAAAGCGGCAGCAGATCCATTCTAACCTTGGATGATTTTGCTAAACGCTTCCCGGGTGATGTGGAACTGCTAAGAGTCGACTCGGCTATGGTCGCGGAGGGACTCGTCGAAATGTCCTCCCGGGTGGGATTCCCAGGCGAAGTTCTCTGCGACCAAGGGACATGTTTTATTTAAGATCTGTTGCGGGAAGTTAAAGATGATATGTTTGTAGTCAAGCAACTAAACAAAACGCCCTACCACCCAGTGGGTAATGGGATGGCTGAACGATAAACGGTACCCTGAAACCGATGCTGCATAAATTATGTCAAGAGAAACCGCAATCCTGGTACCGGTACCTCGCCCCGCTTTTGTTTGCGTGCAGGGAGGTGCGGCGAACCAGCAGAAGTTTTTCGTCGTCCAAGTTCAGCTACCGACGACGTATGCGAGGTCCCTTTCACTTTCACTTCACTTCACTTTATTTCCTTAAAGACCCCTTCGGGAGGGGTATTACATAAGGGGTGGGAACATATAAAAAACAATAACTTGAACAATAGGTTGTTACGCTGGATTGATGGTTGACACAGCTTCAGCAAACCTTAATGGGCAGGTGATCGTAGCAACATCGCCGGGAAGGCCGTTCCAGTCTGTTGCAGTACGGGGGAAGAAGGAATTGAAAAAAGTGGCAGTTCGAGTGCGGTGACGGGTGACCTGCAAAGGGTGACCTGTTCGGAGAGAGATGCGGGCGTGGGGTACGATGTAGGGCGCGTGATGGAGCGGAGAATAGAAAAACTTGTGAAATAGACATAAGCTAGCAGTTTGGCGACGAGAGGAGAGGTCTAAGAGGTCCGATTCAGCTTTCAAGGATGAGATACTAACTTTGTACGAGTAAGATGAGTGGATGAATCTGGTGGCGCGGTTCTGAACCTGTTCGAGTGCATAACTGAGATAGGCTTGGTGCGGGCTCCAGATGGGGGATGCGTATTCCAGCTTTGACCTTACGAGTGATTTGTATGCTAGCAGTTTTATGCTTTGGGGAGCGGTACGTAGATGGCGTTTTAGAAATCCTAAACTTTTATTTGCTGATGAGATAATGTTAGTGACATGTGCGCGCCATGATAGGTCGCTACTTAAGGTGACACCAAGATATTTATAGGACTGTACTAGTTCGACGGGAGTGTTAGCAATTGAATAGGGGAAAAGGAAAGGGTTGGTTCGGCGATGGAAGGACATGAGTTTGCATTTATTAGGATTAAGTGACATGAGCCAGTGGTCGCACCATTCCTGGATGCGGTTGAGGTTTTCCTGTAAATTGATTTGGTCAGAAATGTTAGTAACTGGTTGGTAAATAACGCAGTCATCGGCAAACATACGGATTTGGCAAGTAACGTGTAAGGGTAAATCGTTAATATATATGAGGAATAGCAGTGGGCCCAGGACGGAGCCCTGGGGGACACCTGATGATACTGGCAGGAAGTTGGAGGACTGGTTATTAACGAGGACGGACTGAGAGCGATTAGTCAAAAATTCCTGTATCCATTTCAAGACGTCAGGGTCTAATCCTAGCCGAGAAAGTTTTAGTAGTAAGCGTCTATGAGGTACTTTGTCGAAGGCTTTGGCAAAGTCCAGGAAGATAGCGTCAGTTTGGCAGTTAGAGTCGAGATGGGTATGCAAGTCGTGGAGAAAGAGAGCTAGTTGAGTTTCGCAGGAGAAGTTCCTGCGAAACCCGTGCTGAGAAGAGTGAAAGAATTGGTTAGAGTCCAGGAAGTTCATAACGTGGGTATAAATGACGTGTTCCATGATTTTGCAGGGTACGCTTGTTAAGGAAATGGGTCGATAATTTAATGGAGAGTCCTTGTTGCCTGATTTGAAAACGGGAACGACCTTCCCCGCCTTCCAGTCATCTGGAATGCCGCCTGTAAAAAGTGACTGCGAGAACATAAGTGAAAAAAATGATGAACATACATGGTTACAATTCTTCAAAAATTTCGAGGTGATTTCGTCGACACCCGCTGATGATGACAACTTGATGTTATCAATAATAGACGAAATACCGGCAGTGGAAAATGAGATGGGGTGCATTTCCGATTCAATAGTTACGAGTACGGGTGGGAGTGGTGCGTCGGGCTCTTGAGTAAAGACTGATGAGAACGCGATATTAAACATGTTAGCGCACTCACTATCGCTAAGCACATTCCCCGATTCATCGGCAAGAGTTAAACCGGGAGTCTGCTGAGGGTTTATGACCTGCCAGAACTTTCTTGGGTTATTGATTAATATGTTTGGTAAGTCAATAAGGAAAAATGAGCGCTTGGCTTCAATGATCGCGTTTAAATATGTTGCTTCGGCCTCGTAGTACCTTTCCCACGCGCATGGGTTTGGTTTTGACTTCGCAGAGCGAAAAAGACGCTTTTTTTATTTTCCAGCCTCTTAAGGGTTTTAGTGAACCATGGCTTCTGTCGGCTAACACGAAAACTGATTTTAGGAATAAATGTATTTATTAATTCGTTAAACTTGTTCTTGAGTAGTACCCAATTTTCATGGATGGATCGACTTTGATAAGCAGCCTCAAAGTCAGTGAAAAAATTTGTTAAATGGTTATTTATCGCTTCATAATTTCCTTTGTTGTAGAGGCGAATTGTTTTATTTTGAGTAGGGGGCAACGTCGGCGAAAACATAAAATCAGCGTGAATGACCTTATGGTCACTAATTTCCCGTAGGTAAGTAATTGACGACATACTGTCAGGACGGTTGGTTAATATTAGGTCCAAGAGACTTGCAGTCTCTTGCGTGACACGTGTTGGCTCAGTTAATATTTGGGACAGGTTAAAATTGAGGCAAACATCGATAAATTCTCTCGTTTCTGCGTTGCTCGTTGTTGTAGGCGCCAGGATAGCCCAATCGACATGTGGGTAATTAAAGTCGCCAAAAAGAAGTATGTGGGCGTTGGGATGTTTTGCATTGAGGTGGCACAGTATATCGTTAAGCTGCCCCGGAAAATCGGGACTATTATGCGGCGGCCTGTAACAGACACCCAACAGCACTGTTTCAGGAGCGGCATGACAGATGAGCCAGAGTATTTCCAGATCGGATGAAGTGTTAATAGTTGTGCATGGTATTTGATGGTTTACGGCAATGAGAACACCTCCCCCGCGAGTACCTTTGCGATCATTACGAAAGAGACGGAAATTTGGCAGGTACGCTAAAACTTCGGAGTCAGTAACATCACTGGTTAGCCAAGTTTCAGTGAGCACAAGTACATTGCATTCAGAAGATAATACAACGCCAGATAAGAGTTCGCGCTTCGGAAGAAAGCTGCGTATGTTAGTAAAAATCACTGAAAAAGAAAGATTAGTTCGAGGGGCACGTGGGGGCGTGTTGTAATTTTCCGTTGACGGTGCGATTGCTATGAGATTTCTTTGACTGATTGGCATGATTCATCGAAAACGTAACGTTTTGAGCCGATGAGCAGTGTTTTGTAGCGCAAAGAAAAGGGAGCAGATTTGCTTCTAGCAAAGGCAAGGAGGTGTTTCCGTGTGTTGCGAACTGAGCGGGAAAAATCTTCGCCCATGCTGAAGTTAGTACCTTTTAGTTTACGGCCATTCGAAAGGATGGCTTCTTTAGTTTTGAAAAAGGAGAAGTTCACTATTATTGGTCGTGGACGCTCGACCGAATGACGCCCGAGGCGGTGGGCACGTTCTATTTCTTTCGAGTCTAATGTTACATCAAAAAGTTCAGAGCAAAGGCGAATGATTCTTTGTTCGGACTGGGCAAAAGTCTCTGTAGGTGAGGGATCGGGTACACCATAAAATATTAGATTCTTTCGACGGGATCGATTTTCAGTGTCGTCCACGCGGGCCTCAAGGTCAGAGACCTGACGAGCCGCGTGGACGGCCCTGGTCACTGTGGCCTCCACCTCAGCACGTAGAGTGGAAAGGCCTTGGTAATGACCCTCCAGGTCAGTCATCCGCCTGCCTAGGTCCGATATGGTCCTATCGGTTATCTGCAGCTGACTTTTTAGGCCCTTTACCTCCTCGATGAGTTTAGTTTGACCTGCAGACAGCTTCTGCAATTCGCTTAGGATTTCACTTGAGGTAACAGGACCCGGATTAGTCTCTACATCTCCAGACAACATCAGTAAGCGGCGGATGACTTGAGCACATTCACTAAGCAACGGCAATACAACACTGCAGGCTCGGCAGCTGTACTAAAAGATAGTTGCTCGATTTCTTAGACGAGCTACCGTATGACAGACTAACCTGCATGGTGTAGGACAGCGGGTTAATGGACCGTGTTGTGGCACAGCCACCGAGCCCACAGAGTGCAGACGCCGGGTGTTGTTCTTTTATGACTGGCGCATCTGTTGACGTCGATGACGATGGTGCTTCCCACGATGAACTGGGGATCCACGGATCAGATGACAGCGCCACAAGGTTTAGCGGCGCGTTTGCTGTAGATGACTGCCAATCTCTCGAGCCGTGCGCGTGGCGAAGGGGCGTACTTCCCGTGGCGATAATCCAGGTATCATTCAGGAAGGCTGGAACCATGACGAGGGTGATGAACGAGGTAAGGACCTGCATGGTGTAGGACAGCGGGTTAATGGACCGTGTTGTGGCACAGCCACCGAGCCCACAGAGTGCAGACGCCGGGTGTTGTTCTTTTATGACTGGCGCATCTGTTGACGTCGATGACGATGGTGCTTCCCACGATGAACTGGGGATCCACGGATCAGATGACAGCGCCACAAGGTTTAGCGGCGCGTTTGCTGTAGATGACTGCCAATCTCTCGAGCCGTGCGCGTGGCGAAGGGGCGTACTTCCCGTGGCGATAATCCAGGTATCATTCAGGAAGGCTGGAACCATGACGAGGGTGATGAACGAGGTAAGGACCTGCATGGTGTAGGACAGCGGGTTAATGGACCGTGTTGTGGCACAGCCACCGAGCCCACCCATCACGGTACTCAACGAATTATGGATAGAAGACGATCTGAGTGACGAAGTCATGATAGCACACGGCTACGTCCCTGACCTGAAAGAACGACTGGAGCGAACAATCCAGCTAGCGCACCAAACCTTGACCCGTGCACAAAACTCTCAAAGAGAGATACTACGACAGAAACAGTAGAGCACGACAGCTCAAAATTAGTGACCACACACTTATCCTCCTTCAGACTAGTCACAAAAAGCTCCTGATGTTGTGGAAAGGTCCCTTTTGGCCACTAGAAAGAAAAATGACTACGACTACTGTTTAGGCTTGAAGAACTCCACAAAAGTTGGTTCACATGCACATGTTGAAACGTACGAAGAATCAACAAGTGGACGATATACCTCAAGGTTAACGTACATTTAATCGCCATTACGGAAGGCTGGCCAAAGCCCAAGCCGCCATGACGTATCTTCAACAACCGGCTCGTCCTTGAGATCAGAATGCACCCGAAGCTGATGGGACCAGCACTGCAGCGTCAAAAGAAGCGAATGTAAGAAGCGGCCCTGGCTGGAGATACCTCGGGAGCTGGACTAGCCAACTCCGAGGCACGCTAAGCCCGGTGGAGTGTCATACCGCCAGACATGTACACGAGGCGGAAGATGCGCTCGTGGGCAACGTGTTGACCAAGAGGAGAGTGGCAACGCCCTGGACAAGGAGCTCTTTTTCCCTGAACGACTTCCTCAGACACAGACGCATTCTGTGCGCTTGTCCCTGAGAGGCGCGAACCAGGCTGGTGGAGATGGAGATCAAGGAGCCAGCGGAAAAGACCACGATGACCTCGCTGCTCAGCTCAACGCCGCTGGCGCTCCTGGCTCCGAACAAGGGTCCTGTCGAAGTCAGGGCCGAACAGCAAGAAACTGCAACTGTTCCCAACAACGCGACCGCGGACCACGCAAAAGGGCAGTTACCCTCGGGGAGTCGCCGAGGTCTTACCGCGAGGACCTCTTTGCCGCCGTCTAGCTGCCCAACTGAGAGGATAAACACCCGGCCAAAAAATCCGGCCAGGCATGAGGAGCTCAAGATGGCACTAGTGTCTGGAAGTCTCATCTCGTTGAGGGCGAGGAATCTCCAGTAGAACTTTGTGCTTCGGACAGACGTCACTGACACCTGCGTAAACGCTGGTCTCACTTAGAAGGACGACGCACTCCTCCACCCGGTGTCATCAGCTCAGCTGACAGCTTTTTCCGCACGAGAACTAATATTCAGCAAAAGGACGCGAATGCTTGGCGTTAGTATGGGGCGCGTAGAAGTGCCATTTCTGTAAGGGACCTCTTGGTGTGGTTCAAACCGACGGCCAACCGTTTGAGTACCTCATTCAGGCCAAGAAATTGAACAGAAGAGTTCTATGGTGGAGCCTTGCCTTGCAAGAATATAGCTCGCGTTGAACATATCAGGGCTCAGAGAACTTGGGCGCGGATTTCATGGACCGTCTTGTCTAGTGTGAAGAATGTAGTTTACATTCTTTGATAAATGTCTAAAACTTGATATGTTTAGTCAATTGGTGGTTCGGGTACCTGCAGTTAGTGTGTAGTTTGTGCGCGTTCTTTTTGTTTTTATTCTTAAAAAGTGGAACTTCATGATGGGGACTGGTGTGATGTGTGCGAGCTCAGTGTTGCGTGTACCGGCTGACAATGGACACTATAACTGCGGCTGGTGTTGTGGGTGCTCGCGAGACACGCGGAAAAATGCGCATCGCCGAAAAGAAGAAAAAAAAAAAGCACTAGCAACGGTAACAACGGCGGCCTTGCCATGTTTTTTTTTTTTGTCTTTTTTTTAACATTATTTTTTGAGGAAACGAGGGCCAACCGAATTATGACCAACTCATATTATACACAACATTGCGCACTTTATTTCATCAACTCCCTGTACTAACACTTCAGGATATTGTAACACACAAGATTGCTACTATGTTTCATAGAATACTAACTACCAACAGCCCATTTTCAACAACAATACTTCTTCCAAGTTCTCGCCAAACTAGAGGAAATTTGGTTGCGTTTTTAATATTCCACAATGCCACAACGTATACGGGAAAAGACTGATCCAATTCACTGGTACAAAAAAAATGAAAGACGTTTACAATTCCCTGTAATGGCGGAATTGTAGCGCAGCTCTTGAAGAGGAGGAGGAGGAGGGGACAGTGCGGAGCGGAGAATATCCCACCCTCCCCTCGTACCATCTCCCTCCTCCTCTCCTGCTCCCCTCCTATTTAGCAGTAAATTTTCGCTAAATTAATTATAATTTTTTTATTTAGCGGAACAATTTGTTGCTAAATTTAGAGGCAACTATATTCCCTGCTAAAATTTAGCAGGAATCTTCTCTCTGCTGAATTTAGCGTGAACGTTTTCGCTACATCTAGCGGGGAAATTTTTCCGCTAAAATTGCCGGAGAAATTGTCCCGCTAAATTTAGCTGGGAGTTTTTTTTTCGCTAAGTTTAGCGAGGAAGATTTTCGTTAAGCTTAGCAGGGAAATTTACCCGCTAAGTTTTCTCACGCTTAAATTTAGAAAAAATTTTCCCTACCAAATTTAGCGGTTAAAGTTCCGCGTTAAATTTAGCGGGGAAATTTTCCAGAATGCAACGCGCGGCTACACCAGCTTGCATTATTCTCATAATGCAACGCGCGCAATTACAGCGACGTCGACGGCGACGCCGCTCGGCTCTTAAACGGCCACAAAACTTTGGAATCTTAAGGGTGATTGATTGATTGATTGATTGAGGTTTAGTGGCGCAGCAGCATCCAAGGCCATAATGCGCCAACAACTATGACTATTGCAGGAAACCAGGGTTATAGAGAAGAAAGAGCTGTAGTAGCTTGTGGGTTATAAAAACTATGAACATAAAAGGATACCCACATGGGCATGATTCCAGGAAACATGTTAAATTATAGCTGATCTAGTAGTCTAATATCTCTAAGAAAATTAAAAACACACTTGTGTGGTATTAGCGGTTCGTCGCCGAGTAAAATAACCAAATGTAATGGGGTATGCTCTTGGTAAATTCGTGCAAAATGTCTGTGACGTTCACGGTCATACATAGGGCATACAAGTAAAATGTGCAGGATGCTTAATGGTATATGACAGTGTTCACACTCTGGAGCATCCTCCCCACGCAAAAGGTGCCCATGGGTAAGACGTGTATGACCGATTCGGAGTCGACATAATACCACCTCATAAAATCGCTCGCGATGACGTGCACTCTCCCATTCTTGAATTAAAGGTTTTACTGCATGCAACTTATTGTTCATTTCTCGGTTCCACTCCTCTTGCCACCTGCACTTTGTAGACTTTTTCAGGGCATGTTTATAATCCGTGTAGGGTATTTTATGCAGATCCACTTGTCGATCCTTAGCACTGCTCGCTGCACGGTCGGCATCCTCATTCCCAGGAATTCCAACATGGGAAGGTACCCAGCATAATGTTATTTCTTTCTTTCTTTTTGATGCTGAAAATAGCCGGTTCCTTATTTCTAGAACAAGTGGATTTTGAACATCCCCCGTTGTCTCTAGAGCTCGTAAAGCACTAAGTGAGTCAGTGTAAACAATTGACTTACGGATCTTCTTTTTAAGAATGTGGTCTATAGCAAGGATTAAGCCATAAAGCTCTGCGGAAAGAATACAGGCACTATTGTTAATTCTCTGAACACACTTCACAGAAGGCCCAACCACTGAGCAGCCCACAAAAGAATCAGTTTTGCTCCCATCAGTGTAAAAACTTGTGAAGTTTCGGTACTGGTCCTGGAGTTCAAAACATTCTTGTCTCAGAACTTCCTTAGGGGTATCTTTTTTGTTGTACTTTGTTAGTTTCAACTCACAGTGGATGGGCATGAGGTCCCAAGGAGCTACTAAGTTCAAGCGTTGCACAACTGAGGGTAGCACATCCAGCCCTACGGATTCAGCAGAAGAATGAATTCTCATGGCGAGAGGTGGAACAAGGGACGGCTTATTTATGAAGGTCTTCTCAAAGCGTACTTGTTCTATGCAGTCCAGAGTTGGGTGACCAGGAACAGACCTAATTCGCAGAGAATACATAAAGCCTAATTCAAACCTCCTTTTCTCCAGTGAGGGCTCATTTGCCTCTACATATAGGCTGAGTATTGGAGATGTGCGAAAAGCACCAGTGGAAAGTCGGAGCCCCTGATGATGAATGGGGTCTAGCATCTTGAGAACCGATGCCCGCGCGGAGCCGTACACAATACAGCCATAATCAAGTCGGGACCGTACAACTGAGCGGTAGATGCGCAATAAACAGCACCGATCAGCCCCCAGGACACGTGCGACAAGACCTTTAGTATATTAAGTGATTTCACACATTTCATTTTGAGGCTCTTCACATGTGGAATGAAAGTCATTTTAGAGTCAAATATAAGACCTAAAAACTTGTGTTCATTCTTTACTGCAATAGGGACTTCATACATATTTAAGGAAGGCTCAAGTAAAATTCCGCGGCGACGAGAGAAGCACACACAAACCGTTTTCTCAGGAGAGAACCTAAAACCATTTACATCCGCCCATTTGACCAAATTGTTGATCGCAAGTTGAAGTCGGCGTTCACAGATGGACGGATTACAAGATGAGACTGAAATTTGTACATCATCAACATAGAGCGAGTACTGAACAAATGGGGGTATACTACGAGCAATTGAATTCATTTTTACGATAAAAAGTGTGACGCTAAGCACACCGCCCTGTGGGACTCCATTTTCTTGCGAGAATTCTTTAGAAAGAGTTGCCCCAAGCTTCACACGAAAGGTGCGATCCCGGAGGTAACTATGGATGGCACCTAGCATTCTGCCCCGAAGACCAATGTTGAACAAATCCTGCAATATGCCGTAGCGCCAAGTCGTATCAAATGCCTTTTCCAAGTCAAAAAAGACAGAGAAGCAATGCTGTCTATTTACAAAGGCCTCTCGCACAGCAGTCTCAAAGCGGACCAGATGGTCAACTGTCGATCGAGCTGAACGAAAACCACACTGGTAACGGTCAAGTAGCTTGTTTCTTTCTAAATAAAATATAAGCCTTTTATTTATCATCCTTTCTAGTGTCTTTGAAAAACAACTTGTGAGGGCTATCGGCCTAAAGCTAGACGTACAGGTAGGATCTTTTCCTGGCTTCAGCAGGGGAATTATGATAGCCACCTTCCAAGATGAGGGGAAGCAACCTTCAAGCCAAATGCGGTTGAACAAATATAAAACAAGCTCAAGAGTTGATGGATGGAGGTGCTGAAGCATTTTGTAATGAATGCCGTCTGGCCCAGGTGCAGTCTGTTTGGACGAATGAAGTACCAGCTGTAGTTCACAAAGTGTAAATAATGAATTATAAGGCTCCTGCAAGCCACCTGACAAAGGAACTGCCTTTTTCTCTGCCTGTAGCTTGTGTCTCTGAAATGACCGAGTATAATGTTGAGAACTTGAAACGAATTCAAAATGCTCCCCAAGGACATTCGCCTGTTCTTCTAGGGTGGCAGGGCATACTCCGTTTTGATTCAAGAGTGGGACAGAAAATGCCCGGTAGGAGCCTTCAATTTTATGCACACGGTCCCAAACTTCCTTCGAGGATGCACTGCTATTAATTGAAGAAGCATATCCCCTAAAGCTTTGCCGCTTGGCTCGCCGTCGGATATACCTTGCTTGCGCTCTTTTTTGCTTAAAACCGATCAGGTTATTTGCCGTGGGATAACGCCTGAAAATACCCCATGCACGATTCTGTTCTTTCTTTGCCTGGCGGCAGTCTTCGTTCCACCACGGCTTTGGCCTTTTTGGAAGATGTGAGGATGTCATGGGAATGGCAAGCATAGCGGCCTGCAAGATGTGCTGAGTAATGTGCTCGGTGACATCGTCGATGGAAAGATCATCAAGGGATGAGCATGCTATAAGTGAGGCTTCTGTAAAGATTGACCAGTTAGCCTTTTCAAGCTTCCAACGAGGGGTACGTGTTAAAAGACCAGCAGGAGGATGGTTGAACTCTAAAATGAGTGGAAAGTGGTCACTTCCATATGGATTTGGGATGACCTTCCATAAAAGCAGGGGGTACAATGAAGGATGACAAAACGAAAGATCAATGGAAGTAAAACTACAAGTTGCTGAACTAAAATAAGTGGCTTCTTTTGTGTTGAGCAGACACAATCCTGTCGAAAAAGAAACCGTTCAAGGAGTGCTCCTCGAGAATCTCTTCTACAGCTTCCCCACAAAGGATTGTGTGCATTGAAATCACCTAAAATAATGTAAGGCACCGGTAGCTGGCTAATTAGATCATCTAGCTCCTCGTACTGCAGCTGATATCCCGGGGAGATGTACACTGAGCAGACGGTAATCACGCGGTCCAACAGCATACGGACAGCCACGGCCTCGAGAGAGGTTTGCAAAGCCACTTCAGTGGACGGGACCATGCGTTGGACAACCACTGCAACACCACCGGAAGCCACAGACGCGTTTAACCTATCTTTTCTGAACACTTTGAAGTGTCTAAGCACATTTGAATGACTTTCTTTGAGGTGCGTCTCCTGCAAACAAAAGGCAGCAGGGCGGTGTTCATTTAATAAAAAGGTGATGTCGTCATAATTGGAAAAAAGTCCACGACAGTTCCATTGTAAAAAGACAGACATGATTAACGTTACGCAGTTAGCTTTTCACCAGAAAGTCACAACCTTTGTGTAATTGTAGCTGGAGCAAAACTAGGCCAGTCACAGGTAGTAAATTTAGTAAAATGTGAAAATCGACACAGATGATGATTCAATGAATCTGCAAGAAGGCAGCTCCGACCGAACCTTTGGGGAAAAACAATTAAAAATAAAGCCCCAGGCGAGGGAGTCGCCAGTAGTCCTCTGGTTGGTCTATATGGAGCTGCCCCTCCGTCCTCCAAGGGCGTCGAGACTTCGGGCCGAGGCCACTGGCGAGGGAGTCGCCATTACTCCTCTGTTTCGGCTGGTCCCTAGGAGTAGGTGGAGCAATGGGAATGAGTAAGATATCTTGATGTCGTGAGGTTAGTGTAGTGACCAAGGATGCAGGGTGATGTTTCTGTTTAGAGAGGATGCTAGCCTTGTAGAGTACAATTGTCACTTTGGAGGTACAATTGGTTTTTTACCCTTGTGCTTGCCTTTGGGGACCTGCCACTCCATGTCGTCTGGGTCAGACGCAGGAGTGGATGGTTCGGCACCCTCCTCCATTGGTTCTGCCTCCTGGGCAGAGGCCGTTCTGGCCGGTTTAGGGAGGCTCTGGGCACGAGGTGGAAAACCCCGGCCCCGACCTCCACCAGCTGGAGGAGCAGAGGTACTGGGCAGGCAGTCGCCCAAGCCCACCTGCTCCTGCCCCTTGGGTGCTGGAGGAGTGGCACAAGAATCGTGCCGCTCCTTGGATGAGGACGCTCCCTCCGAAGAATTCGGTCGGGAACGTGGTCCCCTCTCCTTGGAGGGAGACTGCGAAGCACTGACAGGTGCGGACACAGCCGACCCATCTTGGGTAGGAGAAACAGCCTGTGAACCCTCTACATGAGAGGGGACAGGCTGCTGCCCCATGGAAGGGGTAGGACTCTCACTGGAGGATGTAGGCCTACCAGCCGAGAGTGAGCGCCCAGGAAGCTGAAGCTTCAGCTGGGGTGTTGGGGACTGCAGTGGCTTCCTGGCATCCTGGAAGGACGTCTGGGTTGCCACTGCAACCTTCAGTGGTGCAGGTCCCCGCTGCACCACCTGTGCAAAGCCACCTTTGCGCAAAACGCAAAGCGGCGACGCGCCTCTGGGTATGAGAGGTTTTCTTTGACTTTAAGGGTGAGAATTTCCTTTTCATCTTTCCACGTCTTACACGATCTGGAGTAAGCGGGGTGTGGCTCTTTGCAATTTACACAGACTGCGTCGTTCGAGCAAGAGTCTGCTGCGTGGTCAGTTTTGCCACACTTAGCACATGTGGCTTTGCCGCGGCAGTTCTGTGAGCCGTGTCCAAATCTTTGGCAGTTGAAACACCTTCTCGGGTTCGGAATGTACGGACGAACTCTGCAGTAGAGGTATCCAGCTTTCACAGACTCGGGAAGTGTGGTGGACTCAAAGGTGAGCACGATGTGCCTCGTCTTCAGCTCTTGGCCGTCTCGACGCAAGGAGATGCGCCTTGCAGCTACAACCCCCTGGTCAGAAAGGCCCTCCACTACTTCGCTCTCGGACGCGTCCAGAAGGTCGTCCTCCGAGATAACTCCTTGGATAGTGTTCAAAGTCTTGTGGGGTGTCACTGTAACTTTGTAGTCCGACACACAGTTGAGTGCAAGGAGCGCAGAACTCTGCTGGCTGGTCTCAATTTCTACAAGCAAATCGCCGGATGCCAGCTTCTTGGCCTTAAAGTTCTTTCCGATTACACCCTCGAGAACTTTCGCTACAAGAAATGGTGACATTTTCGAGAGTGGTTTGTCACTTTCAGAGTGAAGTACCAAGAATTTCGGGAATCTAGGTGGAATAGAATGTGTCTCGTGCGAAGTAGAAGCTTCGGTGCGGACTCTTTTCGGAGCCCGATCGAGGAAGGTTTTGTTGTGCAGACCCATAAAGATG